>JAWWEM010036606.1:0-14750 GCA_035582935.1 Ormyrus thymus | reverse complement strand
TGTACGTTTGAGGAAAGGCTGACTCCGATTGATGGGATAATCCAATATTATAAACGAGCATGTTACAACAAGTACTTGGGGGGGAAAGAAGAGCTATTTATCAGCGAGGTCGCGCTGCTTGTGTCTCCTTTTTACGAGGGTTAATCCCTCTCCTTATATTGCCAATTTATTCGCCAGGTTCGCCATTGATTAATCGGCCAAGACCGCGACACTTTTATCGACAGGGACGTCCGTGGATTAAAAAGTCTGCATCGCACCTTTCTTTCGGAAAAGCAAATTTTTCATTTTATTTATGGCGGCGCTGAAGACTCCGCCCGCATTGAATAAAACTTTGCCGGACTGAATATATTGAATATAAATTCTTCTCAAGTTCCGCGCCAATCACGAGGCGGCGCTCTCTCAATTTCTCGCAATTGAATAAAATTTCCCCCGATGAAGACGCCGCGTCGACATTCTCGCTCCAATTAAGCTTAAAAAAGGCTTCAGAGTCTCAAAGCCTCGACTATCGACAAGTGAAAAGCGCGCCGAGAGTGGCGGTTCGAATTGAAGAAACGCGCCGCGTCCTGGAAAAAGGGGCTTTGGAGCTCTCGGAGCGAGGCCGACAGACGTTTCCGATGGTCGGCGCTCGAGATCATCCGCCGAAAGTGAGACTTGCCGCCTCTTCCGCGAACAATGAACTTTATAATGAATAAATATTGAAAAAGAAGCAGAGCGGAGGAGAGGCGCCGTTTCATTAAAGTGGCGTTATTCCTCTTGGCGTTATGGCCCTTTGTTATTTTTGTTATTAAGCGTTCCTGCATTATTCATGCTACCGATCTTTTTTATCTCCTTCCTTTCCGGCGAGTTTTTAAAAGAGAGGCTGCGCGATCCTCCGCGAGCAGGAGAAACGGGACGCCGGCGCGGATAATGCGGCCCTCCCGGCCGCGCGAGCGGCGTACATACTTCTCGCGCAGTTTAAAGAAACAATTTCGCGGCCTCTCTCTCCTCTCCTCCCTCCGTCCGCCGCCCCCGACGTCTCTCTGCGCATCATGTAAATAAGACAACGGGCGTCGGCTAAGAGAAAGCATAAAGCATTTTTCGATCCGCTTTGTGTCTGGACTTTTTTTCCGAGGGCGAGAACGGGCCCACCCCTGGGGACGCTTCGACCTGGCAAAGCAGGGATTAAAAATTCAACGGGTAAAATCTATTTGGCGTAATCGCGCGATTCGAGCGACGTCGCTGAGAACATTTGAAAATAGTCAATTTAACCAAAAGCAATATGGCTCGGAATTTATGAATTCGTAACGAAGCTCTATTATTCTGCAGATTCGCCTCGTCGACAAGAAAGCTTTGAGCGCTGTAGGCAGTTGTCCCGAGCTTGTCCATCTTGGAATCGCCGGGAGCAGAAGCGCTTGAGATAAACAATGGCGAGTGGAGAGCAGGGCGTCGAGACTCGCCGGCTAAGCCCCTTTCACGCTCGCGAGGCATTTCTCGCTATTTAGCCGCCCTATTTAGCGCCCATACACAGAGGGAACTGTCGTCCTGCAGGAACTGTGATATCGGAATCAAGAGAGCCGCGGTCCTGATCGCCCGGCCACTGCACTGGAGGGGAATTCAATTCCACGCTCGATTATGCAGACCGGAATGGCGAGACTCTCTCACCCCTTTGGAGCTCGCGGCTTCCTTTACGGATTACGTATCTACTGTCTGCACCGCCAGCACCACTTTCCACGAGTTTTTCTCGAGCGACCCTTAAGACCGGATCGACTTAATGACCGCCGTTGTCTTGGGGGCCGAGGCTGCCGTGTTTATTGAGGATAAGTCGTCATCTCTCCATTAAATTCGACTCGTCGCATTCAGACGCGATCCACTGACTGCGATTTAAAATTGAATAAAAACTATTTACGGGCAAGCTGCGCAGCGAATGCTTTGACGAGAAATAAAGGATTTCCAAATGACTCGATGAAGCGGAGAGTCGAATTTCTATGTATTGATTTTGCAGAATATGCACGCGCAGAGATGCTTTATAAACAATAATTACATGTGTCTACGCAGTATCTGTATACTTCGTGTGGTATTATGTAGTTGTTTAATTACTCGTTAAATATTAGATACTTTGTGTTGTGCAGTAGCACTGTCTGTTTTAAATAAGCGGCATTATAAAGCACGTGAAACGTGCAAATACTCAAATTGTTATTAATTAAATTAATATGCAAGAGAAATCGGAGAATGGAAAAACAAATAATGAATTTCAGCCACGTAATTATATGAAAGTGATTTTGAATTTTACATTTAATTTAATAATTTATTAGCATTATTAGCTACATATTGAAATACAATGTTTACCTCTATTGATTCTTTTAACCTTTTTATTATTTACAAACGAAAATATTTAATAATAAACTGTAATATTAATGATAAATAATTAGAGAGGAAGGTAGCTTTTTATCTCTTTTTAAATCAAGCAACATAAAATGGATAATCCGACGCAAAATCGTCAAAATGAAAGGCCAAATTATTCTTAACGACTGCGACAATAACGGTAATGCATTTAATAGCCGAAATACGTCAGTGGCCATAATTATAACTTTGATTAATGCAAACGTTGCAGATAACGAAAACGTTGCATTCATAAATTATTACGGACGATGCGATCATTATCGGGAGATAAGCGATTTTATATTTCGTTTACAATTTACACACAGGTATACTCTCTCTCGCTCTCTCTCGTCGATCGAAAAGCGAAAAAGCGTTAAAAAGTGCAGGGAGAGCGAGAGGGCGAATAGATGTATTTTATTGCAAGCTCGGCTCTAAATTTATCGTAATACAAACGAGTCCGATGCTGCGCGAGTGTGGGGATGGCAAATTGCCAATTGCAGAAGTATGATTTATTGTAGAGTCGGCTGATAAACGGATTATTAGTAGAAGCCGACAGCTAATGCGCGGCCGGCTTTGTTTTTATGCATCGGGCCGATAACCCGCGGCTGCCTCGGGTAAGGGAAATATTTTGAGGAACGACTGAAGAAATTGAATACTCGGCTCTTTTATCAACTCTTCGGCGAGCTGGCAAAGTGGATGAGCGCGAGTTCCGTTATTTATGCGTGAAAGAAGGGAAGAACGTTTTCGTCTAGACCAATATTCAGGATAAACTTTCGCACTCGTCCAGTCTGAAGCTCTCGGGTTCTCGTGCTTTTGATAAGAACTAACATAAAAGAAAGCTCTCTTTCCGAGCTTTAACGAGCTCTCTCGGGAGAGCTTTATTTTTCTCCTGGTTTCCCTCGTGTTTTCCAAGCTACTTCACGACAGAATCGCTCATTTTCCACACTGTATATAAGAGTAATTAAAACTGCATTAAGTCAATTTCGCCATTATCCAATTTATGATGTCGTCTTATTACGATTCCTTTCTGCCCTCGTTTCATGCCGAATACAAAAATTTAATGATGCATGTTTATGCATGCTTAAAGCTTTAATGGAAAACACACATATCTTTGTGCCGCGGTTACGCATAATAAAGATCATTTTCCCATTGCACATGCAACGGGAATAATAAGCTACGGATCATTTTAAAGATGAAAAAAAAAAATAAAACTTTCAGTTTAATTAAACGCGTATTTATTTTGAAAATGTCAAAATTGCTTTTTTGATTGAAAAGCAAACGAATCAATGCAGAAAGCTTAATCTTCTTGATTGATTTTAAATGAATTAAAAGTGTTTAAAGAAATTTTATCAGTTATCTCATTGAATTGAAAAGGATTTTTACGCGAGAAGAAGGATACTTGAGGTTTCAGATTAGTCGTCGGCTCGAGGAAAAAACTTGTAATTAAATTCGGGAGTAGACCACGGTTGACTTGAAGCAATAACAGACACCGTAATGAAGTATTACAAAAAGAGAGAGACAGGAAAGAAGAGCAGTTCAGCCAGCAGCAGATAAGATAATTTATTGGATGGGTTAATTTATTCCGGATTAAGGAAGCTTAGCCTAGCAGGAGGCAAGCGACCGGAAGTGAGCTGTGCATCCGCAGTTTTGTGCTCGGCTGGAGCCGCAATTTCAAATTATCCTGCAATTTTGACATTCATTTAACTTTATTAAGTCCCCAATTACGAGGCATAAAATATCACTGAGAAGGCCCGCATTGGGTCGAAATTTTAAATCAATAATTAAGTTATAATTATCTTTATTTATTAATACTGCTGACTTTTCATCTTCATCAAAAGTTTCACTAATTAATGTTTCATATATACCAATTCGCATGAGGTTTTTATTTAAGATGTCCGTCAATACTTGTCATGTACCCCCTCTAAGATACATTCTCTCATAGACCTTTCGGCAATGCCGAGAAAAACGTTGCGTCTCTCCTAATAAAATTATAGTGTATTTTTAAATACATTCTTCCAAGGTTTTTTTAAAAAAAATGCACTTATTCGTTTAGATAGCACAAAAGAAAAGGGGGTCATAATGTTTTTATATTCTACACTTTTAATTAAAAAAAACTTGTAAAGCTTAAATCTCGTTAAATATTATTAGTACGAAGAGCGTAAAAGATTTTATATAATATTTACTTTTATAAAGTTTAATGTTTATTATTTATGATACAATAAAACTACACTTCGAATTGTATAACATCACGGTTGTACATATAAAACAGAATAAATAATTTGATAATATTAATAAAATCGTATTTATTACAACTTTCATAAAAATAAAATTAATTTGGTCATTACACCTGCCATTTTCCATTTATTACTAATAAAAGGGGAAATTTATTACATTATTGCGACATTATTCCCTTTATTAATACTGATTTGACGATGAAATGCAGATTAAAATTATCCTTTCGCGATCGAGCGAGGCTCCCATTCAAAAGCACCATGAATTTCCAATAAAAATCCGACAGCCGCGACCGCCTAATCTGCAGGAGAAATCTAGGCAGCGCCGATGTCGGACAGCGAGCTCGGAAGTAAGAAGGCCGAGCGGAGCGCCGCACGTGCTCGTCGCGCTGCCCGATACTCGGCCGCTCGGTTCGACTCGGCGTCGCCCTCGTTGCCAGTCCTGCTCGCGTAGTCGGCTCCGCGCCGTTTCTTTTTCTCTTCCTCTTTATTATAAACGACAGTGCGGAAAAAGGAGAGGGCCGCAGCGCGCGTGACCGGGGAGCGAGTGTTGTCACCTGTTGCTGGCAATTAACGAGAGCGCCGCCGCCGCCGCCGGCCACCAATCTCCGCTCTCTCTCTCTCTCTTGCCCATGAAAAGTAAATGCGAAATACTTATGAGTTACAGTGCCGAGATAGTGCCGCTACGCTGCTGAGAGAGAGGATCTGCTGCTGGTTGGAGCGAGAGGTGAGTCTGCGCGCAGGCAGCACTTAAGCGGAGCTTTTTCGCTGTTTTCAATCGTGAATGCGTCGCGTAAAAATCGATCAAAACAGAGCCGTTAATTTTGCATTAACCTGCCTTTCACAAGGTTTTCACACGAGCTAAATGCGTTTAAACTTTAAAGCCTACCATACATAAAATCGAAACCAATTGCCCCTACTGTCTACATCGGCAAATGCTGATACTCCATCGCGCAGGGAAGTTTGCGTGTACATTGCGAGCCGCATCGTCGGGCGCGTAAAAATAAATAGGGGGCGCGCCTTGCGCTCATTCAATTGGTGGTAAGGTTTCTCGACGCATCGGAGCCTTGAACTTCTTATTACACGTCAGCCCGAGCATCGAAAGGGTATTCCTCCGGTGTGTAGAGCTTGGCTATAGCATGACGTGTCGATCGCAGAGCACACGTCAGCCAAGTGCTCGCGAGAACTTCGATTTTTCGCTCGAGCTCCCGCGCAAAAGTGGATTAATCGAGAGTGCCGTAAGCAAATAGTGCGCCTGTAATTGGCCGAGTGGAAGGTGCTTTTAAATTTTACTTAGTATTCAGATTGTTTTACGATCGATCTCTGCATATTCGAGAGGAGGATATTAAGGTTTATTAATCGCATCGTATCATTACTGGGAGCTTCGATTCGGATCTATCAATTAAAATATATCTGTAGAATTTTAACTGAACATCAATTAAACATGAATTAAATTGTAAAAGTTCAGCTAATTTGTTGTTTCGATTTTATTTTAGCATTTTTACTTATACGGTAATTATTAAAAGCTGGTATTAAATTCATAAAATTAGAGCCGAATTAAATGATGCCATTGCGGCGAAAAGCGCAGGTTCTCGCGCGAAAATAAAAAAGGCAATTTCTCAGAATCAAGCCGCGCGCATTTATTTTTCCTTAGGAGCAAAAAGCATTTTTAAAGTCACGCATCAACGTTAATGGCACTATAAAGTTCGAGGCAGCGCGGCAGTTAGTAGCTCGAGCCGCGCGCTCTTTGGAAGAAAAAAAAAAACAAAGAAACGCGCGAATTCTCGCGCACTCGTCGAAAAAGGACACCGGCGGCGATCACGACTCGTCTCGTATTCGCGTTGGCGCGGAAATTTACGGGCATGCCACCGCATCGTGATCCGATAAAGCCGACTGCGGCGGATCACATAATGCGCGTAAAACAGTCGGCGCGGGGCTTTTTTTCGATATGAACCTGTCGCTGCATTTGCATTCCTCTCTTAATTTCCTGCCCGTCGACTTCTCCCCATATTTTCGCCGGCGCGTTACACTTTTACATAATGCGCCGGGGCTCGGATTTCTAGAGGAAACGGGCTAAAGTGAATTCTTTGAATTATTCATGCGTGCATTGTTATCGGTGTTATAAGTGGACTTTGAACAATGCTTGCCTGGGATTACAATTATAGGGCAGCGCGAGCTTCTGGGGATTAGGATTTTAATGGAGAAATTGCTATCCCGCCAGAAAAACCTTGATGATGGCTTTCCATTAACTATCTATTTTTAAACGATGTAATGCCTTTTTATAGAAAATGAAAAACTATCCGTCTTACAAATGGCATTACTTTCTTCGTCAATGAGAAAGCAATCCAATCTGTAATCTTTTGCACTATTTCTGCTTCGAAGTATCGCTTGTTTCTATTTTCTTCTTTCCTCATCTACTTCCTCCGACTTTGGTTCCGATGATATCCGACTCTCGAACAATCGATAAGTATGGAAATAGTCCAGCTCAACTAAAAGACGTTCGATGCGAGGTAGAAAATGAACTTATAATTAATTCAATAGAGTCCGTACAGACTCGGATCGATTCTTGGACATGACTTAGTTTAGCACAGTAATTCAACCGCCGAGAGCGATGTGCCCCAAGTTTTAAGCAGCTACGATTTTCTAGTTGTTTCCACGAGTTGCTACGATTGTTTGTAGCTATTGTCGTCAATTTGCACTGCAGATATAATATAATAGGTATTAATAATTAGTGCTGTAGAATAATTAATATTCTAGTTATTGAATAAATAAATAGAATGTAGAGATCCTACGTAATTGGGTCACAAACTTAAATAATAAAAGCCTTAATCGTGTAATTTTGTAAAATATTTGCACGCTGACTAATTGCAAGAATTTATATTACAATAAAAACAAAATCAGCACTGCAGTCGTCGATCTGCAGCAAAATACAAAAAGGTATCTCGCGGCCCATTAGCAACGTGAATATTTCAGACTTCCTTTAAGAATCGTTCATCTTGCCGTAAATATTAAAAAGAAGTAGAGAAGTAGGTGGCATCAACTCGAGCCACTCAATCAGTCAGTCAGTCAGTCAGTGAGTAAGCTCGCAGCGGCGAGAATTTGCGGCAACTTCCATTCGATTCCCGCCAATTACGCGAGCGTTCGAACTCTCCTCGCGATATTAACACGCGGCAGTGCAGCTCTATCAAAACTTGGTACGCGCAACCCTGCCAATTAAAACATGCGCCGCCGCCTCAGTAGTCACGCGATGCAAGCAACACCTCGCCTTCTCCTCTACTTTGAACCTAATTACTAATTAGGATGCGAGTCAATGGAGAACGACGGTACCCTACACCTTTCCAGCCGCAACGTCTGCACGATTGCGAGAGCGCCAAGTTTAACGGCCCGCGAGTCAAGATGCGCCGCAAGTCGAAACTTATACTTTGCTTTGGACCAAAATTTTTAATTGATTTTTTTTTTTTCCTAAAAGTGGCTTGAATAACAAAGCGCTTTTTGTGCTTTTTTCGTTATTACACAGATTTGATCAAGTTCATTCACCTAAAAACCTTTTTTCGAAAGTTTCCCAATTTATTAAAAGCTTTAGAAACACAGCCAGTTTCGAAATATTTTGCAAATAGTGTTTAAAGTTTTAAATGGAAACGTACGGAGTTTCCAGTGATCGAGAAGCGCGACGTATATTATTATGATTACATTTTTTTACGAGTTGACACAGTTCAGTCCTTTACTGAATATGTATTATACAGAGCAGCTTGTGCGTCGGTAACACAGAGAGTTATGGTGTTCGGTTGTAAATCGGATCACCGAAGAATGAAGTGATAACTAATTCAAGTAGTAAGCGACGACAAACTCGCTGCTGCGTTCGAAACTCAAGCAGCTGCTTCGATCCGCGTTCAAGTGAAAAACAGGGGCATAAATAAAGTTGGAATGACAAACTACGCATCAGAGTTTCACGCAGAATTTGTGTCTGCGAAAGAGAGCGTCTAATGAAATTCGCTTTTGATATGGAAGATTGAATGAAAGAATTCAGAGAGGCTTGACGTTATTTGAAAACAAAACCAATATCATTTTACCACTTCGAGCTCCGGGATTATTCAAATTAGTTAATCTTTTACTTACTTTTAAAATTCAAATTGAAGTTTGAATTTAAACTAGCTCGTATTTCGCAATTTCGAATTATTTTAACAGAGAGCTTCGAGTAAATAGTTTAAGCTGAATAAATGTCAAGTATGAAATCGGAAATTTTGCCAATTAAAAGGTAAAAAGTGCGAGCGTAGTATTCAATTCACGGTATAAAAAACAAACTGATGAATTCTTTCGGAACTATAAAGTACTAAAAAACATCATTTAATATGTAATAAGACAAATTATTTAAACAGAATAAATATTTTCTACTGCAATTAAATGTTTGCAAATTTCCCTTCCATTTACATGAAATCCTTTTGCTTATTTAAATTCTGCTTTCGTCTACTTCATAAAAAACTTTGAGATCCGAGGCAAAAAAAAAGGAGAGCAGGGAAGGGCGCTCAGCTGCTAAATAATTTATTAAACCCTGCGAGCAGATTCTGCTTTTTACAAGACGATCGACAGCGGCAAGGCCATAAAAAACGAGTTATCGCAAAGTAATCGGCGCGTATTCTGAATCGCACTTGGGCCTTTCAATTACGTCGGCGCCGACTTGCAACAAATACTCCAGCCTGAACAATGAAAGAGTTAAGTTTAAGCGGAGCTTTGCGCAGGTTTTCACTCTTCTTGTCATGCATTATTCGCGAGCTCTCGTGCGATCTAGATTGCGCGACGAGCGTAATTAATTTTTAAACCTGCAACCGACTGGAAGGGAAAGCTCGTCAAGAAAATAAAACGTGAGAGGAAGAAAGCTCTTCTCTTGCCCCCTTCGCCCCCCCCCCCACTCTCACTCTCTCTCTCTCTCTCTCTCTCTCTCTCACTGCCGCGCAGAGGAGAGAATTCGAAAGAGGCTACTTAAGCCCTTTAATACACGTCGCTTTTCGTATAATATGTATAATGGAGTCTAGTAGCCGGAAAGAACACGAAGCAAAGGGAAACTTATATTTGCGCTTTTGCGCGAATAACCTTTCGAAACATCAAAACGTAATATTGTTCCAGACTTGCCACTTTAACTATTCTGCTGAGCTTTTTGCCTTCGTGTTTAAAGTTTATTAAAACTTGCGTCTTTCGAGTATTTAAACACTCGTCGGCGCGTCACGGGAATTCGAGCCCACTTGCTTTTCTTTCAGAACGAAGCTGCCCCGTCAAGGCCGGATTTTCAATGACTGCAAATTAGTTACCTAGCATTAAGAAGGCAAAGCCCGGCGCGTCTCCTGAAAGCGTTGAAATTCCGTATAAAAATGCTCACTCGGAATGAGAAGTTACGGGCTTGTTTTGAAAGCAAACAAGTTAGCGGGAGAAAAGTGCGCGAAAATGCCCCGGACCCACGTCGGCGGGCCAGGGCAAATATTGTTGCCGCTTAATGCTAATCCGAAGGAGGCTCCGGCGTACGCCTCGGCCCGCGTATATATACGAGGCACTCGATCGATCGCACACAGCGCGAGCGACTTAAGAGCATACCGTGTACATAATACGAGCAAATATCCGACTGCGTTTCCGTGCGCGGGGAAAGCACCTCCCTCCCGGCCTCGCTCCGGGAAAACAAATTGCCAAGATAATTATTTACTTAGAAATCTTGCTCGAGCGTAACCGCCCGGCTTTTACTCCTCGCTGCGTGTGCAATTCAAATAAAGCCCGTGTCGCGCCACCGGGATGACGAACGCGAGCTGAAAAATGATCGCCCTCGGACGTGGCCGGGCGTTGTTGCGAAAAATGCGCGCGAGATAAAGTCGGCGCTCGATTGGCGGACAAACGACCTCGCACCGATCGCTCGATGGATTCTCCGGGGGAGTGTAAGCTTCGAGAAAGAAGCTTTTATCATTAATGGATTTAGAAGAAAAGGAAATTTATCAAGATAGAATCTAAGGAGCTATCCTGGGGATAATATGTATTGTAGCTGCAGTCATGTCGTGATTTTCAACGTGAGACATTGGCGCTCCCCCGGGCAGTCACGTCTTGTACGAGATTCAATTTGCCACCAGTCTCTTCCTCTCTTTCTCCATCTTCTTCTTTCCTGGGATTCCTCCTCAGCCGGACCACAAACCTTTACCTCTTTTATTCCATTTTTCCTCCCAGATTCATCTCGAGTCGCACGCAGTTTTCTGCGTGGAAAACCATTAATTACTTTTTCTCCTGCCGTCCAATTACATTTAAGTATCTGAATCAATTTGCATAACTATTATACCGTATAGTTCATAATAACCTGATTTTATGGCACACTAAACGTTTAGGGACTATATCGGCTTAGTCGTAAAACAGCAGGCCAAATCTATTCCGGATGAATTTGACATTAAACAGCGCTATCGACAATTAAAACCCTGAAGAATTTCATGCGGGGCTATTACATTA
Source organism: Ormyrus thymus (assembly GCA_035582935.1). Taxonomy (NCBI): domain Eukaryota; kingdom Metazoa; phylum Arthropoda; class Insecta; order Hymenoptera; family Ormyridae; genus Ormyrus; species Ormyrus thymus. The sequence goes on along the minus strand of JAWWEM010036606.1, from coordinate 3,690 downwards.
GCACAATCAACGAATACCTGCACTCGGATTCGCACAATTGCAGCTGATATCGGGAGTAGAAAGAGGCTTACGGGCGGACAAAGTATCTCGTGAAAGACGACGCTGTTGTTCACAGTCCGTTTCTTTTGAGTGCCGGCCACCCATTTCTAGCCTCTCTCTCACCTTCAAAAGTTCCGCAGTTCGGCCGCACTGCAGCCCAAGTGATTACGTTAAAAGCACTTTACACTTATTCTCGCCATTGTAGTAACGGCGCGACCAGGTGATAAAATACATAAATAAAGCAGGCTTCGAGAGCCGGTGAGACCTATACTTAGGGCCCCCCCTCTCAAATTTCCTTTTCCGAACCTATAAATGTGCAATCGGGAACTCCGGGGGTTGAATCGCTCAATTTTCTACTTTTTTTCGTTTCAAAACATTTCGCCGAAGTAGTTTTCGAATTAGCTGTCTAATCAATTATCAAAGGATTCTCAAATTAATTTCAAATTCAGAGAAGGATATTTTCCAAGTAAATATGCAAATGATGGAATTTTCGTTGAACTGCGATCCACGTACTTACCGTATAGTTAGTAGAGCCCAAATAGATCGAACAGCGTATGATTAAAGAAATACTTGGCGAGTTGAAAAATGCGCGTTTCGCGCGCCTGCCTCGGTATCAACTATACAGAAGCCTCCGGCTCCCCCCCGCCTCTCTCTTTTAACAAAGGAATGAAGGGCCAGATTCCGGGAACCCTAATCATATTACAGGCTTGCATGTACAAACAAGTTCTTCATTCCTCCGCTCCGAGATTAGCGAGGACGACGTCGACGACGACGTAACAATGCAAAGAGTTGCGTCTGACTTCGTCGCTCACGTGGCTCTGCCCCTATTTGAGGTAGAATTTTCGGCGAGGCTCAACTTGATACCCTTTCATTATTTGCCAATCCCGGCTCTCTCGCATAATGGCCCGTGAGTAATTTCATCCGGAAGAGGCTAACCTTCCCCTTTCGATCAGCGCTAATATCCCCCATTCCGTCGGGATTTTCAGTTTGACAGCGAAACAATATTGCTTCATAATGCCCGAGCTGCTCGTCGGAGCAGCTCTCTCGAAATTACCGGAAAACTCGACATGCTGATAAACCTTTTGCAGAGCAGTTTTACTTGTTGAGTCGACTAAAAGCTTTGATAATAGATCCGAGCTGTCGGCGTGCCAAGACTCGCGAGATTTGCGGCGCTTCTTAAAGGTCTGGCGCTCGCAGCTCGGATTAACAGGCCGGTTAAAGTAAAAAGCAGAGGGTGCCGCGGGGGTAAGCCGCGGCGCGGGGAGCGAAAGGGTTACGCACTTGTGCGCGTTAACGACTTTACGCTCGGCGCGAGCGGCGATATAACTTAGCCCCCGCGGCGGCGTTTAATAGTCGAAGCAATGCCACTTTTATGGAGCATAAACGTTTTCAGTTTTCAATTTTACATCGGAGCGCCGGAGTGCTCTCCCCCTCCCGACTGTCCATTCGCTCGGAACTACCAGGCGGCCCGATTATCGTTAGTGCAAAACGCTGCCTGCACGCTCGAGCGACCTTCTGCCGTTTTTATTTCGCTCGCCAAGCTTTGGCTTCGTTACCGCCGCTCGCCTGTGCGCGCTTTTCTCCGCTTCATCCTCGGGGCGCTTTCTTCTTTTTCGGGGCTTTGCCCTGCAACCTTTGCAATTAAATTACGAGGATTTGCTGTTTTACGCATGCTATTTACCGATGGAAACTATTATTATGCTAATTCTGTACTTCTTGTGGTAGCGGTAAAAATTAAAAAGTTGAATGAGGTGTTGGATTCGCGCGCTTTTATAAACTCCTGCGTGAACATTGATTTTGTGCCAAAACGGTAGAAGCTTGAAAAGCTATCAACAACTTTTCAAATAAATGCACTGATTGTAACGTCGTTTTATGTTGAACACGTCAATAAAGTTTTACGATCGACAGTTTATCAATGTTTTATATAATAAAGTCTAGACGATCATCCACTTTGTATAAAATATTAAATTTTAATTTAAACGTCACTTTTAAATCTTTATTCTTATTGATTTAATATAAACCAATTATGGTGCAGGCAAGCACTGCATGCAAGAGATACGATGTATTTTTTACAATGTTATCTAACAGATTTTGTGTCATCTCAGATTTGAGGTCAAAATGACAAGCTTTTTTATAAAAAATCATTATTTAATTTTAGTGAAATGTAGTTATTATTGTAAATCTAATTTAATATTGTACGTTGAAACGATTAAACGAATTTCCAGTTTTTTTTTTAGATTCTTATAAGATTATGAAGTGTCAGAACCTGACACATTTGCCAGACAGCAATTCATCTTGAACAAATTTATTCTCTTTTTAATATTTATTACGTAAATCTGGGTATTTTTATGGCCAATTAAAAGTCAAAGAATGATTAATTGAAATTTCCAGTCAAAAAGACGCAAATATTATATCGGTGCAAAAATTAAGTGACGGAGAAAAAAATAGAATGACTGCGTTTATTGGGGGAAAAAGAGATTCTGAAAATTTTATAGCAGTCTCTTGGCGTGATATACTTTAATAATTTGTCAGCAGACTCATCAATATCTAGAATAGAATCATATTTCACTCTTCGAGTTATATGATTGCTTTAACGGCAAGAACGTATATAATTCTATATATATACATATCGCTCAGTAATTTTAAAATACTTTCTTGACATGTCTCTTCTCTTAGAATTTGAAAAAAGGACACGTAAAAAAGTAAATCGCATCATCAAGCTTAATTACAGTCTCAAGAAGTCTCTCCATCCATCTCTTGAGAAGAAGGACCCCCTTAATAACCCAAACTATAAAACGCAACGCGTTACTTTGAAAATTTATCATTTAATTTTGCCGTGTCCAAGGCAGAGAACTTAAATAAATTTCCGAGTCAGTGGCCTACTCGTTAAAAAAGTTGAAAAAGAGTCTTATCCCTGTCGTCCCTCCTTATGGGCACACTCGTTCACTTTGCTGGCTCAGCCAATATTAAACTCCTACGTACGACAAACTTGAATGATATTACAATAAGTCCATGAAGAGATTGTAGGAGAAAAAAAGGTCGCCGGAGAGACAAGAGCAATTTAACGCTTCTTCTTTCTTACCTGAACTGCTGTATCTACGTGCATATACGCACACTTAGTCAAACTATTGTAAAAAGTTTCGAAATAAATCAGAGGCCAAATTGCCAAATTGCCGTCCCAGGAGAGAGAGGCCCCTGAACTCCTTTCGTCCCCCATTCGATCTTCTATCAAGGCTAAGCGTTACTTTCTCGAACTTGCGAGCTTGTAACGCTACGCGCAAAGTTCCCTCCGACCGGCAACTTAATTAGCAGCTGCCTGCTAATTTTAAATACTTTTTCAACAATGTGTTTGCGAGCGCTTACGCTTTCATTGCGTTTACTGGTTTTTCATTTTCTAGATAGTTTGAGAAGATTTAATCAATCGGAAAACTAATTATTGGTAATTGAGAAATATCCTATGCGTCTGTGTTAGTGCAGAAATAAAAATTTTGTTCTAACCTGCTTACAATAGAACACAAATTAAAAATAAATAAAAATGAATATGCAAACATCACAAGGAGTAAGTTTGTTTATTAAATAATATAAAGAATTGCGCAATTATTTTAAGCACGAATAATTCATTTTTGCTTTGTAACGAAAATTCATATATTC
>JAWWEM010036585.1:0-14762 GCA_035582935.1 Ormyrus thymus | reverse complement strand
CAAAAAACGTTTCATTATGACCGGAAAACTGGCCATGTTTTATGGCCATTTTGTAGATTAAAAATTCTACCAGGGTATAGTTTGTTCGAAACTGCCGACAAGATACTTGGTAAAATTCGTAGAAAAACTTTTTTACATCTTATTTTTTTTTGCAAAATGAAACTGTTAAAAAAATTTGTTACAAAACGCAATCCTCGAAATTTCATTGATACAAACCATTTTTCAGTTAAAAAATAATCGAACGCTCAATCAATCCGTCTTTATTAGCTGTAAGATAGTTGCGTCGCTCAGGTAACCAACGCTAACGATTTTACAAATTGAAAGCGCCTCGCAACCGGGTGGCGCGCGCATCACCCGCCCGTCGAACGGCTACGCGGCTGGATGCAGTATTTCACGTCGATATGTAGGGCGAGTCGCGTCAGTCGTCGTCGTATAGTCGTCGCCGTCGCCGAAACCACGAAGTCTGCTCGCAGATCTGGCGTCCAATTACCGGCTGCCGGAAAATCAAGGAGATAGAAATCGCCGCCTGTGAGTGGCACATCGGCCTCCCCGACGATGCCATCGATGTGCACGGCACTCTGGAAGCGGCACCCTTTATCCTGCTTGCACTCCTGACGACTCTTAGAGCGAAGTTGCTCCCGTCTGTGGCTGTGTACTCCTTTAATCCTTTCGTCCTTTTTACTACATTTGTTTTTGTTTCGAGAAAGAAAAAAATTTCGAGATTAATTTTTGTTCATTTCACTCAAAATTTTAAGCCAAGGTGTATTATTGATTTTTAGAGAATTATAATTCATTTAACATAAAAGACTTTCTTCATTAAATAAATGAGGACAGACCTTTTTGTAAATTAATTAAAAAGGCATTTCCGTACTTCATTTATTATAAAAATAAATTAATTAATTAGTCGAACCGTATCTCTGTCAATTTTCTCCACAATTTCTTCGAATTCAAGACCCAATCTCTACTATCGATAATTTTGTATGAGCGAAATAAAGGACTTCAGCCAACTACATTTAAAAACTTGAAAATTTTATATCGACGGAGTAGAAATAAAATTTTTTATACTTATATAGTCTAGTTGTTTTGCTACATTGTTTCGATTTTAGAAGTTTTTTGAAAATACTTGCATTATTAGATTGATTCGGGCTTTAGAATTCCCATCTCCAATTCTCCTTTCTGCATCTTACCGAAATTCCTTGAAGTCCGCAGATTCCAGCTACCGTTTAAACCGCTGAATCAAATTTACTAGCTTCCTTCACTTCAATAATGGTCAGAGGATTCCATTAACATTGTTATATCTGTATATATATATATATGTATATACTGTATTATCTTATTATAAACGTTTTATGGATAAAATCTGAACTCTAAACTGATATGTTCCAAGTACACAATCCCCTCTTAAAAATGGACACAAGAAATAGATCGTTTTAAAATAGAATAACTTTTATTAATAATTTCAAAGAATATATTTTCATCCCCTTCCGTTACTTCGCACTGATTCGTCGTTCTCGAAAAAAAATCTCCCTTCTCGGATTTCTTTTTTTGTAACTTCCCTAGTTTGTATGCTGCATCGTCTACACTTTCAAGCCGTGGCCCTTTCCGCTCGCTCTGATCAATTCTCTGCATCTCTCTTTTACAATTTCCATTGCAATATACTTCGCTCGTTGATTTTCTCGATTTTCTTCCTCTTTCGCACCCCCATTCTTCTGTGCGCTATTTCTCTTTTTGGCCTTCTTTATGTATATATATATATATATACGTATATAGCAGTCCCAACTTCCGTTTCCACGCAGCTCTCATTCCTCTTATTCAACCATATTTTTAATATCGACACCCCTGGAGACAGACGGACAGATGGAAAGCTCCATATGGGCTTCGAGATTAAAATTCTGCATATGCATATAGTCGGCGAGGATATTCGGGAGCCGCTTAGAAGTTTATGAGCGACAGCTCGGGAGTTTGCGAATTTTTTAATGAATGCAAATGCCGTAGAAGCTTAAACTTTAATCTACGAATTAATCGACTGTCTTTAAATCAAAGTTTATCTATAAGTATGATTGGATAATATAATTTTGTAAAAGGATGTATATATGGAAACCTTAAAATAATTCAATCTTCTTTTCGTGTAAATTGTATTTCTAATAATTTAAATTATACTTTCGCAAAGAAGAAATTCGACGTTCTACACAATTTTTAAATTCTTAAAAGATTGGCATTTATATTTTTATTTCAGATACGTTATAAGTAACTACCTTATAACCTAGCTTCTTTAATTATTTGTACCGGTTTTTTCAGGAATCTTTGATGTTAATTAGATAAAGTTAAATACCACTTACATTAAAGTACTTAATTCAACAATCTCTGAATGAAGCACTTCACACAACCAGTCGCATGATCTCTATTACCTCGCAGCTCATTTCCAACTATGACAGATGAAACATTTCGCCCACGCGAGTCTCGAAAAGACGATCAGGCCATTATCTAAGGCCAAAATCATCGCATCTCGCCTTACCGGCGACATTATCCTGAAATCTTTATGACGACAAAATGGGATTCTGGGAAAGCCCGACTCGGCGCTCTCACTAGCGGCCGAAAGCTCCAATTAATTCCGTCAGTAGTGGGTAAACCCCTAATTGGCCCGGAGCGCGTCTATTTCGCGAAGCGCGCCGTCCCGGATTACCCCAATCGGCGAGCCGTCATGCACATTCGACGCTCGACGCCGTTACACTTTGCCGCATCGAGGGCGGTGATTCGCCGCTCATGAGACTCCCGGATTTCGTCTATTTCAGCGCGCGCCACCGCTGTTTGCCGAAGCTTTCGCCAGTTTCAATGGTACGTTGGATCTTTTGTTGCTTCGCTCTGCCGCACAATGTGCGTGTGGAGTTGAAGGCCGGGAAGAATGGAATTTTAACGATAATTTGCAGACGGCAGCGGGATGATTCGGCGATGGACTTTTTTCGAATCCGGGGAGCAGAGTGCTTGCGAATGAAATGCGAGGAATGAAGCTTCGGGAGCGTGAATTATGTCAAATGCGCCCTGGCGTCTTTCTTCTAACGCTGAATTTTTTCGTGGAAAGTTAAATGTCAATTCGGCCCGAATTCAACTGTCTTTCAGAAATCTCGCTTCTTCGTTTGATTGATTTATTTTTGCAATGCAGAATTATTTGACAAATATTATTTACACTCCTCAATTTAATCACCAAATAATAATACAACAATTATTCATCCTAATTGTAATTCTTTTCATACATATATTTCCTAAAAACTATTAATTGATTTAAAACCGTACCGCCCCTGGTAGAGATAAAAGAATAAAAAATGGCCAGGAAAGTATAAACTAGGTATTTTTAATTCCTAGTTAACTAACTTTGATGTAACCATTTTTCGGATCATTTCAATAGATTGAGCATAGCTTGGAAATATTCGAATCAAGTTTCAGTCCGTTCTCAGCTACACTGAAAAAAAAAATTACTATATTTAAGAAAATCTGGTCATAAGCCAACCTATTTTCTACATGTAAGAAAATATTTGCTTACATTAATACAAATATACTAGATATAATACATAATTACTAGATATAAGCAAATATTTTCTTGAATGTAGAAAACAGGTTGGCTTACGACCAGATTTTCTTAAATATAGTAATTTTTTTTTCAGTGTATGCAATACAATATACAAAAGATTTTGAATGCTCTAGATAGTTTTCAGAAATAGTAATAAGAAGCATAAACGAAACATTTATTTATAATACTGTTTGGTAAAATTTTAAAGAAAACGTAAATTTCTTGCCTCTTTTCTATCTCTCTCGCTCACAACTAGAACACCAAGCAAGTTTCTGGGTATTTCTGAGGTAAGAAAAGTACCTATCTAAAGTAACAACCATGTAAATACCGACAAATAAGTTTAAATTTAGTCAAACTAGTTTAAAAGTCCGTCGACCATGAAAAAAAGCGTTACATCAAAGTTAGTTAACTAGGAAGTAAAAATCCCTATTTTATAGGTAAAATTTTTGATAATACCTTATAACTAGGTATTTAAAGTTTTTCATCTTTACCAGGGGCTTTCCATGACAATTACTAAGCACGAATATTCTTCAGATAATGTAATTATTAGCAGATTAATTCGAGGCAAGAAAACGAGCGCTTACTTCGTGGATAAGACGACCGACCGCAATTATAGCTCCCACTCCTGCGCCATTACTTGGCCACAGCAACGCGCGTTACAAGCACGCAACGAAGCGGCTATTACTCGACCGTCAATAGTTCCTCCGAGAGACAGAAGCTGCGTGCCTTCGATTAACGACGCCTGGCCCGCTTTAATGGGCGATTAGAGCGATGATTTCGAGTCGCGAAGCGCGCAGAATGCGCCTTGCGCGCGCGGCCGTGGAGGAGTCATTGAATAGGAACCCATTGATTTGCGGTCGAATAAGATGTCGAATTGGGCCTGTGCTTGACCCGCTTGACGGCTTGGCGTTTGTTTCGGAATTAATCAGTAAAGGTGATGGTTCCACCTCTGACGATGCAGTGCAACCGCATTTTTACAATAATGTGAAGCAAAGATCGCAGCTTCTGATGTCTGACCGAAATCGACATTATTCCGATCAGTATGATTTATCTGCTTAAAGTAAAACTGTTTTATTTAAAGTTATGTTATTGTTATTAGGTTTTAAAATTTTTTAGCTTTCCTGAGACTACGAAAATGGTTTGGAGTAACTTATATTTTTCTTAGCTATTATTTTCCAAAAAAAATAAAGGATCAGACGAGTTTGTAAATATCGATCATTGATGGATATTACGTTTAAAAATTATTGATTATTTTCTACTGTTCAGTAATTTAATACGTTTTCTAATAAAAAATATTATAAAATTTATTATTTCAACATGTTCTAATGATATTCACACACTTTCATTCTTGGTAAGAATGGCATTTCGATCGTGACTATTCCTACATATAACTCTACAAGTACGAGTCGTGCATTCGTAATAAGGCTGATAAAGCGACTTTTTAACGAGATCTGAGAATTAATTGTCGGTTTCTGCTGCGGAATCAAAAAGATCTGGAAGCTTTAGCAATTCACCAGGATGAGCAAATAAAAGAAAAGAAAAGGTTTTTAACGATTTGAAGGCAAGAAAAAAATAAAAGATGAAATGTAATCATGATTTAAATATCAATTAAGTATAAGATAAAATAAAATAAAAAAAATAAAATAATATAATAAAATAATACATAATACTGAAGATACCATAAACTTTTTGAAGACCCGCAAGTATAAGTATAAATACGTCGGAAGGGAAAGAATGGGAAAACTCATACCTCGCCTAAATTGCCAAACACCAGCTATGGGCTTGCCATTTTACCTTTCGAGGAGTGTATGTGTTGTTGCCTAGGGAGGCCGAAAATACAACGTGCTCGATCCGGCACCGGGCGGAAAAGTAGTACTTTCGACTTGCTAGGCAAAAAAGTTTGTACTTCGTTTTTAATAAACTCATCTTTTTTTTCTCCTCATACTCAGAGAATTTCTATTTTATTCAAATTCAGTAACGGCCAACAAAATCCAAGCTAAGTACATTTAGATTGATGGAACTGGAGAAGTACTCGGAAGCAAGACCAGGACATTTAACTTCGTCCCGGAAAAGCCGGCCGAACTACCAAAGATGTAGTACGACGGTAGCTCGAAATCTCTGAGTATGAGGAGAAAAAAAATATGAGTACTGTACATTAAAAACCACAAAAAAGATCGTAGGAATGGGAGGAAACTGTATCGAGCTACATTAAGTGGGCAGCTTAAATGTCCTGCTGTTGCTTCTGAGGGTGAGTCCAGACGGTGTCCTACTATTGTTACTCATGCCTTGACACGCATCTTGATCCACCGTTCCGTCGGTATTCCACAGTTCCGTTTCAGCGAGTTCGTTTATCGACCGAGAATGAAAAACACAATATGACAACCGCGCAAGCAATTTACAAACATAAACATTTGCTATAAATACTATGCTTTCTAACTTTACGTTCTGAATTTGTAAAATCAAATGGAAAAAGACAAAATCCGAAAGTGTTTATAACTTCTGTTTCTGTTCGGAAATTTAATTTTATTTATTAATTCTTTTAAATAAATTAAAAAAGAAGTCCCTAAGGAGATCTTGGGATGGTGGGTTAAACCTCATCTTCATCATTCTGTAAAAAATATTTATTGAGCTTACAGTACATTGTTTACATATTTTAAATTACACGACACGGAAGAATTTTCAAATTCACAAGCATGAGGATTTATCAATCTAAGGCTGACAGCGGGCATCACAGGCAATCTCCGAATTTTTGCCATTTTCATTTTTTCAAGAGCAATATCTCGGCAAAAAATTAATGAGACCAAAAATTACCAACGTCATTTCAAAGGAGGAGTCTAAAAGTGCAAATTAAAGCTCAAGCTGCGCCACCTTCCTGAAGTATTCCGCGTATTCCAGACGACTTTCTTTGAACAATTCATTTTTCGTTTATTTGCATGTTACAGAAAAATGCTAAGGGATGCACAAAATGTGTTTATTTGCTAAATCTGATTTGCTTTTTTTCGGTTCCTGTACGTTGATTAGTTCAGGAGATATGCAACATCAAAGTGAAAAATTACTTTTTCTCTTTAAAGCGGCATATCTTGGTTGCAAAAAATCTTCGAGAGATGATTAAAAAAAGAATTTAAAGGTTAGGAGACAATCTTTTAAGTGGACATGTTTCGGTTTACGAAAAAAAATTATCTTCGTCCGTGTATTTGATAAAATTCAAGAAAAAATTTAAAAATTTTTCAAATTTTTCTTCTCGCTCTGCATTTTAATTACAATATTGAAACATTTTTTAAGATGTAGCATACACAATCAAAAAGAAGAGATCCGGAGCTTAAATTTGCGTTTTTTTTTCTTTTGCCTGCGACCACTTTTTGTAAAAGTACAGCAGTTTGAATTTTCCAACTTTTTATCACAGAAAGTGTGTTCCTTAAATTTTTTATACCAGTGTAGTTTGTGATAAGAAAGAGTAACTTTTCTAAGCAAATAGAAACTTATTCTCAACACTCGATACGACTAGCTAAATTATTGTGAATTTTATGCCTTATCACATGAACGAATGAATTTTAGGTCATAAAAGCTATATATATATATATGGAAATATAAACATTCTTATTTCAAAAAAGATTTCTTAATTGTACAAAATAAAGCTTCTCCTACCATAGAAACTATTCGCTTTATACATTAAACACCTTAATATAAACTTTTGTCAGAACAGACGTACATTAATCTACTACTTTTCTGTTTCGCAGGCTCACTGGCAAACGAGCCGACGTACAAACAGTTCGTGGGCACAGTGCACGTGATGAAGGCGGTAGCCTCGCACATGGTGCTGACATTCTGCTCGCGCAACACCGACGCCCAAAAGTTCTCGATCCTGGTGGGACGCGAGCATCGATTGCCGAAAACCGACCTGAACGGGGTTCGAAAACTCCTGGATCGACGCAGCCTTAAACTGACGACGATTCGCGAGAGCTGCGCCAACGGCGGAGCCTCGCTTGCAAGACTGGACACCCAGCTGGCGAGCCTCGGATTGCTGGCGACCCTCGCCCTTGTGCTGCTCCGACAAACTGTCAATTAAAAGCTTCGCGGGCAGACGCACTTTTTCCGTACGGATTTTCACTCTGATCAGGGAAATTTCGAAATTTCGAAGCAACTTGCGAGGTTGCGATGGAGGCCCTTCGACAATTGCGATTTTGGCTATTTTCAATATTGTGACCGTCCGATTTCTCGTAAAATTTGAATTTTGAATTATTAATAATCATTTCTCCAAGTATATTAAAGTATCAAATTGCTTTTGATAAAAAGAAATTTAATGAATTTTCACTTGCAGGGTATAAATAAAAGAATTTCCTAGTCACACGACTAAAAAATTAACGATTTACTAGTCAATTTTCTATCCAAATATAGATATAAATCCTTACTTTACAAAGTGAGCAGTCATTTCTTTAACGCGAACGACATCAGTTTTTCCGTCGACACAAACAGGACAAATTCTCAACTCCTTTATTAAGAGTGAAAGTACGTAAAGAAATCGCCCAATTTACCAACGAAAGGGCATTAGATCGCGTTACGATTGCTTAGCGAATTTCGGGCGGGAGTGCTTTTCGACCGGGAGAGGTTGGGGTTGCGAAGAGTTACGGAGGCCCGTTATTTACGATTTTAATCTACAAGTGCGTTACTCTTTTTCTGCTCGGCCATTAGGAATGCTGCCACGATCGCGCTTTTGCGCGCCGCGCTATGAAGAATCGAGGTCCGCGCAATAAGCGGCCAAATTGAATTTCCGTCGCTGTTCTTGCCGATTATTCATGAATGTACATTGATTACAAGAGCATTAAAGGAAATTAATCGAGGCTCGTGTTTTTTTGCTTTGTTCGGGCGGAGACGTATGAGTAAATAATTATTAGGAGTCGATATTCATTTCAATAACAAAGAAACGCTTTTTATTGCGGAAAAGGGATGGCATGTTTAACGCGCGAGAAAGCTTTGTTCAAAATTGAACCCCCTTAATAGCCATTTCGAAATGCTGGCGCTTCGTCTAATGCACGTTTTAACGCCTTTTTCATTGAAGCACAGAGCGACAAAAAATGCAAAGAAAGAGGCGTGCTTTTCCCGTAATTTCAGCAAACGCAACGGTAACGTCTCTCGTTCTTAAAAAATAGAAGCTTCCGCCTTCTCGCTCCTCAAAGAACGGGGAGACGAAAAAGGGAGAGAGAAAGAGAGAAAATAGAAATTCCCCGACGTCTACTTCGAAGCGACAAAGCGTTAACGACCGAAAGCACGCGATCGCCTGCAAGTTTTAAGGTCGCAGATTTTTCTTTTCTCTTTCTTCGCGAAAGCTGACGAAAAACGAGAAATGAGAAAGAATTAGGTACGGGTAGAGGAAAAAGGGAATAAGTAGGCTGCAATTTATCGAGCGGCGCCACAGTCACTGTTGCACAAGATGAGGGCACTGCCCGCGCCTCATTTTCCATTTCGAGTGATTTTGATAAAAGATATAAGAGAGCCGTTTTTTTACACAAAGCATCGTACCAACGCCGAACTGTAACCTTTTTGCTGGTCCACGTTTTTTACTGATATTTCTTCGATTTTATTACATTGCGTTTTTGATGAAAAAATTTTTAAGCTTTTCGCGTGATTTGGAGTGTATCGAAATCAAAAGTGGTCAATTTTAATGAAATTTAATATTTAGAAGCAGTTTTGAAACCAATACATATCATTTTTTCCGAGAGATTAGACTACATTTTTCTAAAAATCAAGACCTAATTAAGTAATGGTAACAATTAAAATACGTTTTAGAATAGGTCTATTTCAATCAGAATAATTTTCAATAAAAATGATTCTTTTTTCATTTCTTATATTTGTCGATAAAAATTTATTGAAAAATTCTGCAAGAGTAAGTAGAAAAACTTTTTTATGTAACTTATCTGAGATGCTCGGATATCTAGGCTTTTTTAATAATACTATACTGTCAAAGAAGTATTTGATCAGAAATATTGTTATCGCAACTACTTAATTACTAAAATTTTTTATAACACTTACACAGGACAAAACTTACTTTTATAAAATTTTTATTATTGATAAACGGATCTAAAATATAAGCCCAAGTTGAACGATTTGCGATTTTGATTTCGAACATTCTAGAACACTGTTTATACTCAAGAACTGATGATAAATTTCAAAGCCGTCTGCACTTGACTTGTAGCTTATCTATCGATCGTACTGCCTGCGTCAAGTAAACTAAATCGCGTTAAAGTAAGAGAAAAATTAAAGTATCGCTTTAATATTTTCATGCATTATATCTAAAAAATTTTTTCATTAAATATTTCTTTGGTGCACGCAGAGAGAATTATTCGTAGAAAATTACAAAATAATTTCCAGATCAGCCATTAATAATTTAATATATTCGAGCTTCTTCACATTTATGAAGCGAATCTCTAGATAGGAAAGATAACGGTTAACACTATTACTATCCTGGGTTTCTGTTGATGCAAATTCTCTTTATATGCATAAATTATGCAATAAATGTTATTCATGCAAGCATATTAGAGAATTAAATTACATGACAAGAAACTGTCAAACGTTTAAAAATTAAAAAATATATATATATGTGATTAATTTGCCACGGCATCTCTAAGTTTTACGAAAAAGCTTGATTAATCAAGCAGAGCTTTGGCCATAATAATTAAGGGTTCTTATTTATATAACTTGTACAAACCTTATTTATAAAGAGAATAAGCAAATGATTTAGAAGAGAGTCAAAAAAAAATCACAAGTTACGTAGTGGTACATATAATCTGTACACTGTCACAGAATTATAATTGTTTTCTTTACTATATTAATAGCACGAAATTTGATTGTAAATGTATTCGTTATTAAAAATTAATGAAAAATTAATTGTTTTTAAATATTTATATTAACGTTTAATTGTATGAAGTAAGACAAAAAGAAGAATTATTATGTGGTTGTGTAGAAAATCAATACGACGATAAGAGTGAAAATTTTTAACTGTATAAAATAATTTATGAAATTGAAACTTACAAAAAATTTTCAATTTTTATTGTTGCATATCTATGAACCAATTTTGGCGTTAAACAACTTTTATAGGTAAACAAATTTTTAAAGTAGATGTGTATAGAGAGAAAACGTGCAAAAATATTTTAAAAGTTGGTTTTAATCTTTCCTTTCGACTAAAGTTATTTATTTTCCTTATTTTTTTATGAAATACAATAAGCTTTTGTACATCAACAAGCTTGCAAAATAGAAGCTTTCACTTGTTTATCATTGCCTTTACCAAATTTAGACATAACAATTAACACGAACAAGAAACAACGTCACTAAGTAAAACGTCTGAGATCATTTATTACCATATGACCTCGTAGGTCTGTCGGGCGGTATTGAACAAGAAAGCCGTTTTCAGTTTTTGCTTTAGTTGTTGGTCGTTGATCGATGAATGAACAACTAATCAATGTAATCCGCGCTCATTTTTCAAGTGTTACCGAGTCCTAAGCCTTTTTGCCACTACAATTTTTTCGTGGTGACAGGAAATACACAATCTAGCTATAATTACATTGTTTTGATGAGTAAAAGAATGATGCGTAGAGTAAACGAGAGAGAGAGAGAGAGAGAGAGAGAGAGTTAATGTTTGAATTTGATTGTGCTTACGCGGGAGACTGGCGTTGTCTGATGTGAATGAAATTATGCTGTGCTGAGCTTCGTAACCAGACTGTTGCGATCAATGTTAGATTTTTTTTGCCGTGCGTTTGAAATGAATCTCATTCATCTGCGTAAATTTTTGTTAAAACAATTGTTCGCTTTTGATTGAAAACTGTTCATGTATCCGAATGAATATATTTACTACTTAGATCGAAAATTAATATTAAAATAAAAAAATTGTTGATAAATACTTCCCAATATAAGGTAAATAAAAACGTATAATAAAAGTATTTATTAAAAAGAATAGGTGAATTAAATTGAATCGATGAAACGAAGAATTTACACTGATTGTTACATTAATCTACCTTGAACAAAACGTCTACAACAAAGAATGTAAATGTATTTTTAGTTATAAGTACTTTCTATATTCGAGCAACAAAAGATATGTTTAAAAAATATAATATATATATTATTAAAATACTTTAAGTTAACAATATACTTAACAATAATATTGGCTATTTAAAAATATGCATTATTGAGTTCATTTCATTTAAATTACTGAGATTTTTAAAATATATAAATTTTCAAAGTAAAAACAATCAGTAGGTATTGGATTTTCGAATCGGTGAAAAGATGTCTGCGTGAAGTTGAGTTTTAAATCGCTTTAGAGTCTTTATTTATTGTACAAATGCTCTCTGTTACATGACTTAGTACTTTGATATGTATATTGTCGTATGCTTAATAAATGTATAAAAATTTCAAGAACAATAAAAAAATGATTGCGACGTTTTCAGGTTTTTATTTTACTCCTCATCATATCAAAATAGCATTCATGATCATTTTGATTTAATTTACCTTCTATAGTTATTATATAAATATTTTCATTATGATTTTTGCTAATGCATAGGTTAATATTGATTTACAGTTCTAAATTTGAGTTAAAATATTCTGTTATTTTGAGTTAAGTTACGTTTAATTTTTGGTCTCAACATTCAAATTTCTTTACTTATGTAAAATTTACTAATGTATTACTAATATAAAGAAATATTATTATAATACATTTGAATAATACATAAATTTAAGTTCACAATTGGATATTGCCTTGTTGCACTATTCATGAGGAAATTACTCAATGTGACCATTGTTATGAAGAGATGCAGCAGTCGACCACGATGCTTTCCTGAGAGAACTGCATCATGCCAGAAAGATAGATCTAGAAGAAGGTTCGATAATTAAGGTTAATTTCACAATTAAGCCCCAGGGAGCAGCTGAAGAAGCGGTGCTCGCTAGATTCTACTTAAATGCACCAACGCTTCTGTCCAAGGCTAATTTCACGTGCTGAAACAAAGAGTGTAGCTGCTTTTTTCAAGAAATAATTCTTCTTCAAGCGTTCTATATAATTATTATGCTTTGAAGCTTTTGCAAAGCTTCAATTGTACTAATGCTGTCATTATCAATTTATTTCAATCATAAATAACGTGAATTGCTTCATATTATTTAAACATAAATATAGTTTGTTTTTAATTGTACAGTAAATAAAGTAAATTTCATGC
The DNA here is from genome assembly GCA_035582935.1 of Ormyrus thymus. Taxonomy (NCBI): domain Eukaryota; kingdom Metazoa; phylum Arthropoda; class Insecta; order Hymenoptera; family Ormyridae; genus Ormyrus; species Ormyrus thymus. The sequence goes on along the minus strand of JAWWEM010036585.1, from coordinate 2,003 downwards.
CATATTTTTCAAGATTTTCTCAAAATAAAAATTATTAAAATAGTAATGTTTAATAATTTTCATTTATTTACATTATTATTTATCTATTGTTCAATTAAAAATACATAAAAATTTCAAGTCATTTAATTTTCAGAAACTTATATTCACGTTTAAATAAAAAGACTATTCTAATTTAGCAAAAGTTCTTGACATTTACCTCAGGAATTCGTGTACGTGAAGGTTACATTATACTTGCTCACACACAAACGTCGGCGACAGCAAGGCAAAACTAGCCACTTGTCCCAGACTAGCGGAAGTTCAAAGGGCGCACATATGCAATTCTGCAACGTACGCAGTACTGTAATATACTGGCATGAGATTACAGGAAGTCCGTGTGTAATATTTTCGAGAGGAACGTCAAGCACGCAAGCAAACAAGAAATACTTTTATCCCTGTTGGAGGTTTTCACTATTATTTGGCCCCTTTTTGACGAATTTTTTAAAGCTTGACTAATTTTTAGTCTAATTTTTTTACCAAAAGTCTTGTTAAAAACGACACGCTATTGATCGAAAAATTGGTCAACAATTATTGACCAAAGTGAAAATAATAATAAAATCCTGTAAATAATAAAATTAAATAATAAAATTAAGTTATTTTGAAGAATTCTCTACTTTTTACAAAGAAATTCTTTTTACCTGACACATAATTTTTTTTCACTTATACTAAATCACGAAATTGCCTCGGTCAACCCAGATATATGAAGACTCAAACCTCCAATAAGAGCTGAATCGACCGAGGTCGACCCGAAAAAACGGACCCTATACACCCCCACCTCAAAAAAAAATTATAGTGATCATTTCCAAGTATCAGATCGTCGATGATGCCGTCCAGTTGGCGTGCTCCATAGTTTTCGGGTTCTAGCTATCGATTCACCTTGAGGATGCTGTCTGACGACACTTGCTGCCGTTGATGTCTAGGTAGTGCCCTCTGCAGCTGATGAGCGCTAGGTGTCAATTCACTTTGTGAGGATTTTATTTTTAATTTAAATATTAATTAATTATTGTTACAGAAATTATTTTTACAGAAAAGAAAATAGAAAAACCATGGCAAGTGGCGAAAGTTTAAAGTAGAGTATAAAAAAAATTCACAGCTATAAATCGTCAGGCTCTGGAAATTCAAAGTAGAGTCAAATTGAAAACATTTTAAAGCAATGCTATTTATTGTGCCTCGTATACAGCATCGAGTGCAACTGTCATCAATGGATGTTGATGAAAATTCAGCTTCAATTGACAAGCCTTTAACAAATGTTAATGAAGCTTCAACATCAAAAGCAATCAATGAAGCTTCCTTTTCAGCTTTAAAAAATAAAAGTTTTACATCAACAAAATTTCAGAGGAAGAGAAAAGCAGATGATGCAAATAAAAATTATGAAACGCTGCAAAAAATGATGAATTAATTGAACAAGTAAGTTCATTAAATAAAGACGAGGAAAACCTAAAAAAAAGTTGAACCCCAATCACGAATTACATGTTTCTTATGAAAAAGTCCAAGAAGAGAGAAAATTTGAAGTTACAAAGAAAATTATTTCTTACATTAAAAATTTTAGTATTCATTTTGAAAACTAATATATGTATGCATTTGTACTTTTGAAAAAAAAATATTAAATAAATAAATTAAATAAAATAGTTTAATTAATATTTTATTTCTTACTATAAAACTAAAAAGTTAAAATAAAATTCACTTTTTCTAAACTATTTATTTATTAAGAACACTTATGTATTACATTTTTTATATTTACAAAAAAAATATAAATTAACCCTGGTAGAGATAAAAGAATAAAAAATGGCCAGGAAAGTTTAAACTAGGTATTTTTAATTCCTAGTTAACTAACTTTGATGTAACGATTTTTCGAATCATTCTCGGATCATTTCAATAGATTGAGTTTAGCCTAGAAATATTCGAATCAAGTTTCAGTCCGTTCTCAGTTATGCAATACAATATACAAAAGATTTTGAATGCTCTAG
>JAWWEM010036574.1:0-14764 GCA_035582935.1 Ormyrus thymus | reverse complement strand
AATATGTGAGGTTATGTTCAAACTAAAAAATGGTCGATAACCGTTTCAAAAAACGTTTCATTATGACCGGAAAACTGACCATGTTTTATGGCCATTTTGTAGATTAAAAATTCTACCAGGGTTATAGTATCAGTTAATAAATCGTTAAATAACAACAAAATTTCATTTCCTCGTACCAGATAAAAATTCATTTTCATACCGACGGCCAACTGACTTTTTAACTCTCAAAATTCAATCTGCAAAAATCATTCTCGCGCAACGAAAAAAAATGCAAAGCGAATAAATCGCGGAACAAACGTCGGCCTCTGCAAACAAGAATGTGAAATTCCGCTCTCTCCGCCCAAAAATTTGGCACGAATTTCAACGATTCCCGAAGCCACGATCGCCCCGAACTGAACGCATTCGCGCCGGCTTTTCGCGCCGTAATTAAATCAAAAGAAGGTGCATTTTCGCCCTCGACTAACAATGGCTCCGAAATAATCGACGTAATCGAGTGCGCCCCGATAATCTCCACAATACGGAACAAAAATGTTTATCGCAATCGCCGGCGCGCCGAGTTTAATGATTTACGGCCGCAGGAGGCGGGTTAGTCGATTATTGGGGCGGCGCGGCGAAAGTCCGGGGCTTCTTTTTTTTTTTAATAATTTTCTCGTTTAACGGTTAATGCGGGGCGGTTTGTTTGAACGTTTAAAAAGTTTGACGTTGGGGTGGAGGGGGGAGGGGCTGATTCATGGGGCGTGATTAAGAAATTTATTAGGGGTTGCAAAATTTTCACGGGTTTACAGCGCTAATAAATTTCTTATTGAGCCATTCGATTTTTTTCGTCGTGAAGCGCTTAATAACTTGAAAAATAATAACACTTTCATTACTTTTATAATGAATAATAAAAATTTCATTTTGTCGTTGAAAGAAATTTATGCTCAAAAATTAAGCTTTTATTTACTCAAAAAAAAAAATATGACAAAAAAAATAAATAAATTTAAATAAAAGAACAAACGTTTATAATTGTACAAAAGATTTTCTGGCAGCAAAAAATGTAAAGCTTTTTCCGCAACACAAAGTTTCACTTGAAAATCATCATCCCTTCGAAATTTCACCCCTCGAGAAATCAAAATATCCGCTGGAAATGATTCCTCCTTGAAGAAAGCTACCGCAAGCTCGCCCAGAATCAAGCTTCCCTCGAAGCAAACCCACAGATACAAGATATTCCCAATCCGTCGTCTCCCATAAAGCGTCGCCGGGAAATCGAGCCTCTCTTCTATTTATCCTCAGACATCCGTCCGTCGTCGCCAAACATTTTCCATAATCTAATCATCTCCCGCGCCTCTCGTCCCTGGCGAGAGGCGTGAAAGCTTTTCGGGGGTGGAGTGGGGGGGGGAGGATTGGATTTCTCCTCCGCTCTATTTTCGACCTGAATAAAAGCCGACGACACTGACAGCAGCGGCGGCGGTGGCGGCAACTACTTTCTGGACCTTTCAGACACTCGCAATATCGAGTTGCGCTTTCGGCGCAAACTGTTATTTCGCATTATATGGCTCGTCTCCTCTTTTTCTGGCTGTCCTTCCCCGAGGAGGGAACGGAGAGGAAAGCGGAGAGGACGGCCGAGGTTAATAAAGCGGAGGCATTGTCGCGATCGGACGTTAATATTTACAAATTGTTGCAAGGATACGAGGGGGAATTTTGCGCAGCGGGAGGCGCTTTTGCGCAGCAGCGGCGAGAGCTTCTGCGTTGCGAGCTTTAGCTCACCTTGTCGTTCTCGCGGACTTGTTGAAATTTCTCTCCAAAAACACGGAATACTTTGTTGCTGCAAATGCGCAAAAGCTTTTCTGTGTTATTAAAAAAATGAAGCGTTTATTAACGTGCATTGTGTACTGTTATTTACACGGAGAAAAATCGCTCGTAAAATTTACCTTTAATGCAAGTAAAAGTTGCTTAAAAAATTAAGCAAACATCGCAAGTAAACTTTACTCAGCTTTGTAAGTAAATTTTACCGAATCCAAGACGCCATTTTTCTTTCTGTCTCTCTCGCACGCGCGGTGGCTTACTTAATAAATCAAGTAAATTTTACTTAAGTCAGAAGCAGTATCTTTTGCTTATACCTTTTAAGTATATTTCTCTAGCGATTTTACTCCGTGTACGAGCATTTGAAATGTCGTACATTTTTTTTTAAATAATAGCCATTAAACGGTAAAATAAACAAATGTTAATAAAATATATGACATGATAAAGTTTAATTGTTGCTGAATAGCCCATCAACTTATTATATCGCAGGGTTTATACCTCGCAGTCACGTAAACATTCCATAAATCGAAATTTTTATGTCAGTATTACATTTATGAGAATTTTTAAGGATTATAACAAAACTGGTATGTAATGAAAATACATATCAGTTTACTTGAGGATCGAAACACTAAAATAAAGACTATTACACTGAGAGAAAAGTTTAGTAAAAATTACCATACTGCCTAGTAAGGCCACTACAGCCTGTCAAAACCAAAAAAAAATTATTATACTTTATAAGAAAATTTACCAAACAATAGAGTAAAATTTCTTACATATATAGGGAATTTTACTGAAAATATAGTAAAATTTACCAAACAGTATAGTACAATTTCTTACAAAGTATAGTAATTTTTTCGGTGTTGAGAGTCTGGTAGCTTTACTAGACAGTATGGTAATCTTTATAAGATTATTTGTAATTTTTACTACATTTCTTCCCTCAGTGTATAGCTATAAAATTATGAAATAAATAAGACTATACGCTGTTCTTTGAAAAAAAGGAACACTTAAAATAAATTTAAACAATATTCCCTCAAATGATTTTTCCATGTTTTATTCAAAAGTTTAATTTCTTTTTGAATTATTTCGACCTTACTTCCAAACTGCGCAGCTAGAAAGTCAAAAGCCCCCATTCAGCTACGTTTCTTTTACAACCAAAAAGCCTCGCACCAAATCTCAGTATCCCTCTTCCACCCAAAGCAATTCTAACGCATTCAAACTAAGTCAGCCTTTTTCAATCCCAGAAAAAAAATATCCTTTGCAGCCGAAATTAGAAAAGGTCCGAAACACCGCTGCCGTAATCCTTTGCGTGCTTTCCTCCGAAAAACGTGCAAGTCGCCCACGCAGAATATTCTCATATCCATGGCTCTCCTCCTATGTATAGATAAATCCGACGATTCGGAACCTCGAACTTTTATTTTAGGACTTTTATCGGCCCGGCTTTCCGACAATATGATAAAGTATCATTTCTGACGCTTCCGCTTTTATCGCGTGGATTTGCAAAACTCTCGTCGGCAGAATCGATGCAATTTGTCGAGACGCCGCGCTGTTTTGTGTTTACGCAGAAAAGTTGAGAGAGAGAGAGTAAAACTGTGCGCGAAGTTTATGATATAGCTATAATGAAATTTATGCGCTGCTTTTTAAATCGTCGAATATTTCGAAAAGGTTCGTCGTTTGGGTCGAATGCGAAATATCTAGCGGATTTCAACGCATAGATCTGGCCTTAATCCTCGGTGAAAATGTATCGCCTTTTGTTTGAATTGCAAAAACGTGTTTAACTAATTGATGTAATTTGTTTGTGCTTTAATTGGACTCTAATTGGTTGTTATATCGAGGGGCTTAAGCTTTAGTTAAATAACAGTCAGTTTAATTGCATCACTGCTGCAATTAACAATGATTCCTAAGAATTACAGGCGACGGTCATTATTTTCGATGAAAACTGCTTCATTTAGCCGAATGATTTAAATTACAGTGAATAACGGCCATTAATTACTGACATTAACGAATCGGGGCTTACCGCATTTAAATCCAGCTTGAAAATATACTGCATTATCAATAATTTACGGTAGAAGAAAGAATTTAGTATTTAATCACCGTTACATAAAATGTACAAAAACGTTATCTCTGTATATAATACCCATATTTCCGACCGATTCATCCTGCCCAAGAACCGAATTTCAATCAAACCCTGCGTTAAACAGCCAAATTCAGAGCTCGAACAAAAAGCTCTCTCCCCGCCGACTCGTCGGAGTCCCAAAAAAGCTCAACGATCAAAATTCCAAAACAATCCTTGACGAGAAAGCTCGGCTACTCAACGGCGGCGAACAGCGCTCAGAAATCGCGCAGAGGACCCTCGACGGTCCTCCAGCGCTGCTCGGACCCGTCGACGGGCACTGCAAGTTCCGACGCTCCGCGCGCACCGTCGCCGATGCACTCCCGCAGCGAAACGCGCGCGTAACGAGCTCGAGGCGCCCTCCCCCCGGCGGCGATCAAGCTACTCTCGCTGGGCCGAAAATTTCTGGAGAGGATACGGCTTGATTAATTTTACGCGGGGGAGGAAAAGCCGACGCCTCTCGTTTCGCGCGTCGTGCGACGGCGCGCTCCTCTCGTTCGCGGCAATTCGCCGCGCTGAAAGTTGACGCTTCGAAATGGAAATTTAGCCTCGGCCGCGGCGAGTCTCGATGAAAATGTGACGGGCGAGGCGCGTTTTCAATCCAATCGCGCCCATTTGACAGTAAATTCATTTTCGGGCCGAGACCCGCCGCTTCCGCGCGGGCAAAAATTAGGTTTGCGCAATCGAATTCCCGTCGGGTTAATATTCGCATCTCGACGCTTTTCTTCTTTCCCGCGCAAGCCAAGCTCGCAGTTTTGACGAGCTCCGATGCAGTCCCTCGAACGATACTGTTTGCCAAGCTTTTTCCAATCCTTCTTTGTGAATCAAGACCTTTGATCGGATTGCTGTGAAATTTCTACTTTGAATTTCACCACAAGCGAACGAAGAAGCTTACTTTGCTGATGCAATTCTTAACGAGCAACCGCTGACCAAGTTACCTAATCAAATGAAAACCAAACTACCTGCTGCAAACAAAGAAAACGACAGACTGCCTTACTTCTAATTTATTTACTCACACCTCGAACACTCCAAATCGAACACTCCACCGCCGTATTCCCAATACGCAGCCAGTCCCAACCCCCAGCGTCGCTCCCAAAGAAAGCGCGGCTCCTCGCCCACGGGCGGAAAAGCAAACGAACGGCGGCCGTAAAAGGCGGGGCTCTCTCTCTCTCTCTTCCGGGGAGAACAAAGCACCGGGCGTCCGCAAATTGCGCGATCGGGACAATGCCGAAGCCCCGGCGGCTGGAAAAAGGAAGCGCGAAAGTGGACGCGGAGGCGCGCGGCGCGCTCGCGAAAAGTAGGGCAGCCCCCCGCGGCTGGGAAAGCCCAGGAGCTGCTGCCGCGGCCAGCGACACGATCCCCGAGAGCCGGGCCGAGTCCATCGGAGCTCGCGGCGGAGGGATGGAGTTTTTCAAGGCTGAGGCAGGTGCGGATTTTGCGCCGGGGGCTCGATCGGCGCTTTCACTTTTAGGGTTGTTCTTGCAGGCGAGTAGCGACGGGCGGGATTGGTCAGACGAGTTAATTGGCGAGGAGAGAATTCTTAGGAGCTTATTCGACAAGCACTTTTTCGCTTGATTTTTCTGATCGGCGGCTGTAATCTTCTTTTTTGAGAAAAATCCCGGCGGTTTTATATACTTTTGAAATGTCCTAGTGTTCTGGCTTATAAAGATTAGTCATTCATTAATGACTTATATCTTATCTTATGATTTATATTTTATTTTTATCGACATACAATCCTGGATTATTTCTATTTTTTAGTAATTATATATCCTCTATTTGCAATAGTATTATTGCGAAGGTAACCGTTGACCCAGAAGTCATTATACAGAAAGAGGTTAATCTAGAATCCCCGCCGCAAGGTGAATATTGCGCATCCACATTTGCATTTCCATTTAATGTAGTTCAAAGACTAGACAAAAATTTTATTATGAAAGCGAGTATAATTGCAGAATTCGCTCCTCCTAAGAAAAGAAAATTTAAAGCTCATACCATCAGACAGTACATTTATGTGCACGAATTAGATCTTATGTAAAGCTACTTCTATTCAAATTTCAAGGTAATTTTACAAACAATCTAAGCTAGCTAAGTAAACGAAAAAGGGATAAGCGTTGATTTACTTAATTGTCTACAAATAAAGTAAAATGAAAAGGAAGTCAAACGCGACTGTAACGATGCGCATAAAAATAAATTCCGTAATAAAAAATTATTTTCCGCGGTTCCTATATAAAGGAGAGCCTATTTCATTTATGGCGCATAAACGAATCTCACATTTAATTCGCTTACATAATACGGAAAATAAAATTCGCGAACCCCAATTACGCCGAAGTACACCGATTTACTTCCCTTTATATTGTACATCGATACGGTTACGGCGATATTTACTTAAAACGGTTATGTAAATATGCTAAAGCTACTGGGAGAAAGCATATTTCGCCCTTTTTCGATGCGCAAAAGAGGGTCTCGGCGGTCGGATCATTTTTTTTAATTTTGAAAAAAGAACCGCAACTCGTTGCTAACGAACGTCGTTTCAACGCCGTAATAATCGGTTTATTAATTAATCATCGCTATTTATTTGTTTCCCTCGAATAATTCGCGCGGGAAAGATAATTGGATGATACTTGATGCAAGAACGCTGTAAACCAAATTAATTTATGGCGGAAACAAAGTTTCATTGATATATAAGCAGAGAGCGCCATGATTCGAATGGAATATGGATTAATAGGCATTGCAATGAATGTCAAAATTTGAACAGTGAAGCGATGATTCCATTGTCTCTGATGCGTAATTTCAATATTCTCCCTCGGCCATTTAATGATATGAAATTCGCTGCTTTTATCCGAAATTTCGTCAAACGAACGTTCTATCGTTAAATCTTCAAAAGATTCAAAAATTTTATCAAAAAATAAAACTCGAAAAAAAATCGTCTCCAAATCTGTCTAAAATCCGCCGTAAGGTCTTTACAAAAGAAACTTCACCTGCCGTACGTACACGTTAACAATACTCGGCGAAAAGGAACAAAACCATTAAAAGAAGGTTACAGCCCGAGCCCTCCATCCCCTCCGAAGAAAAATGTCGAAAAATTCAACTCGGACGAGAATGCAAAGAAAGTCCCGGCGCTCAGCGGGTCCCTCTAACCTACTTTTTGCAGGATTTTCAGAGCGAGCCGAGAGCGCCGGATTTCGCGTCGATCGAATAAGGATTAGGCGCGCGCTCCTCGTCCTTACGGAGTCGGGAGTTCTCCCTCCTCTCGTCGATCGTTCTTTTTTTATTCTCGCCGGATTCCTTATTCGTCGCCGAGTCTTTGGAATTTCGTCGATCGTTTCGATTCATTAGCTTGATTAATTTGAGAGCGGGAGGAGTTGGTGCCTCGGCGACTTCGCGGGGAGTTGAAAAATTAAAAAGTTGCTCTCTTCGTTCAATTGCATCGCTCAAAATGCTTTGAAATCGAGGTTTTTGTACAAAAAAATTTAAGAGCGGGAGGAATTGGTGCCTCGACGACTTTGCGGGGAGTTAAAAAATTAAAAAGTTGCTCTTTTTGTTCGACTGCATCATTCAAAATGGTTTGAAATCGGGTTTTTTGCACAAAAAAGCTACTGGTATTCGCTTTCACGCGAATGTAATATTTCTACGCTGAAAATGTATTTTATAAAATACATACTTATTCGAAGGGCTTTAATTAAAAAATATAAAACGTTTTAAGGGTAACATTTCCAACCACATTATTGCAGAAATTCTCTAAAAATCTTCATTAAAAATAACGAGCGATAAAAAAAATTACCACCCCCGTTTATCGGCATTTCATAAAAAAAGAAAAAGAAAAAAAAATTCGTAAACAACAAAGGAAACTAGCAGTTACAGATGTTATAAAAAGCCGTCCATAAAACGCCCTATTGTTCTACGATCGACCGCCATTACAATAGAAAACTTCAAACCGAGCCATCCAAATTGAATTAAGCGCGTCTCGCCGCTCGTTTTATTCCCGCCATTTCCACTCGGAGAAACTCCGAAACCTCCCGAAAAAGAAGAAAAAAACGAGCGAGAGAATCCCTTTGGGCCGGCGGCAGATGGCACAGCAATTTCGGCTCGGCAATAAAACTTTATATGCGCGAGATGCGCGCTCCGGAGGATAATTTTAATTATTAAACGAGGAGAAAATAATTTGAAGCCTCCGACTCGCTTTGGCATATCGTTCGCCCCTTCGTTTAGGACGCGGCAACAAAAGCCAAAACAAAAGACGTCGTCGCCCTCTTCCGTTGAAGCTTGTCGGGGGAGAAAAAAATTTCATCTCTGTCAAAGTTGCGAGTCGGTTTTTGTTATTAAATTACAGCCGGAGGCGAGATTTTTGCGATTGAGAATAAAGCCGAGGGCTTAATTTAATATTAAATTCTCTTAAAAAGACTCGAATTTAATATTTCCAAAAAAGAAGAATAACGAATTCTTAAAAAATTCAACATTTTTATTGCACGTCCAAAATGAGCAGTATTAAAGATTGAATAACCGAATTAAAAATTCCCAGGAAAAGGCTCTAATTACCTCCAGATTTTTTCCGTGCGTATAATGAAGCTTTACTAATTCACAACAAAGCAGCACTTTGTGAACTTTTCGGCTGACCTTTGCCTTCACTTCTGCGCGAGCAGGGCCGCGAGTTTTTTTTTTTTTTCATCAAATTTTAATCTCCCTAATCAAAAGCGAGCGTATCCGCCGCCTCCAAAGACACTTTCTTGCATTAATCGAAATAATAAACGCGTCCGGGATTTTTCTTTTTTTTCGGAGTGCAGCGTAACGCGTAACGAGTTTATATCATCATCAGCATAATTTTTGCTTTGTGCGAGAGCCGGACGCGCTTAATCCTGGATTCATTTCGAGCTCCGGGAGCGAGTTCATTTAATTTCTCGGATGTGAGCCCCTTTTTGCATTTTTTTGTTTTTCTTTTTTTTTGGAATGTGAGCACTGATTTTTAACGAATTATGCTGCGCTTTCGTATTAAATCTGGAGCGTTTAGGTGTTTACATTTTAATATTAATTTTAAGAGAATCCCTAATATATTTTAAGATTAAATAATAAAAAACTTATAAAGTTTTCTCAAATTCAAAGGAATTATCAGGAATATAACAAAGTGTCTGTTTTGAATTGGATGTCAATGGTTGGAATAAAGCGTGTTTGCGATTGATTGATGAATATTTTGAGAGAAGTGTCAAATTAATCGGATATCGAATCCGATAATCGAATTACGTTCGATCCAATCATAATTCACTTTTTGTTTTTCGATCCATGAATGCATTTCAATTGCCAACAACCACTAAAGATAAAATAAGACTCTTCGCCGAACGTTTCCATTAAAAAAAAAATTTGCGAAAAACGTTCGCACAAACCATTTTAATAAAATCTTAAAAGCAAACGAGCTAATTAAAAAAGAAATAAATCCCCTTAAAAACACTGCTGTCAAACTTCTCGAACACTCATCTTTATCTTTCAAAACACAAACCCGACGAAACTCCCAACTCCCGGACGATTTCTCTCTCTCTCTCTCTCTCTCTCTCTCTCTCTCTCTCTCTCTCTGCATTTTCCGTATTTTTCTCCTCTCCGCCTCTTATAGCTCTCCATTAATAAGCCTCGCGCCGCTAAAAACTCGATAAGAAGCGTCTCCCGGGCTCCGCTCGGAAAGTAGCTCCCCCGTCCGCGCCGACAAAAAGCTCGCGCGGCGACTCTCGGCGAAACGGCCATCCATCTCGCGTAATTGCGGGCCGACTGTTCGCCGGGAAATACGGCCCGATTATCCATTCCCGCGGCCGTAAAAAGCGAGAGCTTAAGCCGAGCTTCCGGTCGGTCAGCTTTGGAAGCTCGCGATTTCGCCCCCTTCCCCCCTCCTCCCCTGTGGGCGGGTCGAACTCGTTAAGGACTCGGCGAAGAAGCTGCGGGTCGCGGCGGGGATTGAGATTTTTAAGCGCGGAGATTTCAAGAGTTCGTTAAGGGGAACGATTTCGAGTGCTTGTGTGTCTTACTTCGAACGCCTGCTGCGGGATGTAATTTAAACATTTTTCGAAGTTCTGATTTGAAACTTTTTTAAGAGCGGAGGCGAAGCTTTTTCGAACGAAATTTTAAGTAATTAAAATTTTAGACTTTATATATATATATTTATTTCTTGGAAATTGAAAGTTTGACTATTAGATTTTTAACGGAAAATGAAATATTATATAAATAGAATACTAAAAGGCATGACCACCTTTTAACTAAATATTAACGAAAATTAAACAAAATTTCGAAAGCATTCCGCAAAATCAAAGGTAGAATTTCAATTCATGCATTTTCAAGGAATTTATAATTTACTTACAAATAAAGTCAAATTGGCTATTTATAATTTGGCATGAAATATTCAGCAGCTTTTATGAGATTTTCTAATTAACTGATATTTGTCGATGTTAGGAAAAGGTGTGAAAATATTAAGCTTAAGAAACGAGGTCAAAGTTCATTATAGTTTATGTAAAATGTATGCGTGCCTGACTGAACCAGGTCTTTTTCTACTTCGACGTTCGAAAATCTACTTTTCATGTAAATTCGCAAACTTCAACCATATATTTCCAACTTTTTTTTTTTCATGAAATAGAGAAATTTATTTTCATTTTCGAAGCGTATTCCGGTTCTTTTATATTAAAAGAATATATTTTTTTGGAATTCGTTTTAAAATTACTTTTTGTCAGTAAATAAAAGATACGTTTTTCACTCGAGTACCAAATAATAACTATACGTTGCGCAAAAACCATTGGATGAATTCATGATTAGATTGGGAAAGCATCACAGCTTAAAATAAAGACCTTTTAAGTAATTTTCATCAAACATGCTTGAATTTACTTGAACGCTCCTAAGTGTAAAAACACACAAAAAAGAAATCTTACACGATTCATTATTAAAGAGTATAAATCAAATATTTACCAGACATTATACACAACACGAACAAGAAAACAAAACAAAACGAAAGTATAAAAAGAAAAAAGAGTCTCTGCGCCCGAACAAACCTCTCCTCACTCCCCCAGCGCAGCGAGTAACCCATTTTTCTCTCATCATCGTCGTCGACGCGAGATAATTTATTTCGATAGGAAACAAGGTAGCTGAAGAGGAGGGGGAGGCGGAGAGAGAGAGAGAGAGAGAGAGAGAATCCGACGATCCGGTGACACGACGTCGCGGCCGCGCGACGACTCGGGGGGAGAACTCGGTCACTGGGTCAACGTACAGATCCATCGGAGCCGCGCCGAGGCGCCGTTTCCACGACGACGACGACGACGACGGCGGCGGCGGCGGAGCCCTCTGAGCGCGCGATGCAGATATACGCGCGGCGGCTCGTAAATAGCCTGGCTCGAGGTGCGAGCGTTCTCCCCGAGAGCGGCTCTCGATTTTGCGAGGATTATCCGGCGTGATAATTGGGAAATGTTAACGGGGAGCGCGAAGCTTTGAGATTGCTCTCTTTCGTCGTCGCGATTATTATGTCGATAACGAGCGGTTTATGCGGAATTTTTGTTCGTTAAGAAAAGGACGAATTAAGGGGAAAGTAATAAAAAAATCAATTCTAAAGATGCGAGTACTTCTTGCGAAAGTAGGGTGAATACTAAAAATTTGAAATTTAAATGTCTTTTCTTGTGAAAAAGATTGTGTATAAACTATTTGAAAGGTACACGCTATTTTTTTATAGAATTTTATTATATTCAGGACACGATGTTCTTTTTTACAAAGCTTGTTTTTCCCAGAATGCATTATCTTTATTAAAAATACTCATTACAACTAATTAAATAGTACGCGTAATTTAAATTACACTTGTACTCTACAGCTTCTTTATTCCTAAACAAAATGGAACAAAGGAAACTTCCCTCTTTTTTCTGTCTGTTAAATGAAATAGGATTAAAATAAATCTACATAATGACGTTATTTAAATGTTCCAAACATCTTCTATTTCGAACGAACAGATTTTACTCTCTAAACACTGATTATGCCTTGTAATGGAAATTTTTAAACGACCGTTCGAGCAGATGTTGCAGCTGCTGATTCGTGACTCAATTACACTTTAGTGTTCCTTTATCGAAATGGCTTTCCGATTGGCTCGCATTCATGAGCTCTACTCGTTATTAAAGCTGACTTAATCGGGTTCATCTTCGATTTTCCGTTAGATATATATTTTTTAATTGGGCATACAAGTTCTATTTTTTTATTTTCCCTTTTCTCGTTTTGCAAGATGTATCTTCGTTTTTGAAAATTTGTTATTACAAAAGAGAATTCAATAAACTACTGCGTGATTTGAATGCGATGACCACGATTCGCGCTTCGGCCAAATAAGAGATGCCAAATTAGCTTTATGGAAAACAAATTGTCAAGTTTCATTGAATTTTACAATTAAGAAAAAAGACAACTTTTTCAAATTGCTACAAACATTTGTTTAAAATATAAATAGTTAATACACATTTATTTAACATTATTTTTAACTTTATTTAATTCTCATTGTACATTTTTGAATTTTCAATTTAAATTTAAATTCATTTCAATTCAGTTTCAAACGTTGATTTAAAAGCGTACATTTATAAAGTTTTTAATTTAAATACTTTTCAAAGCTTAAAATAAAGAACCGATTTCTCTAAAAAATTTTTACCTCTAATTGTGGGAATATAAATTTAACTTTTTTGTAAAAACGAAATTGAAGTTTAACGAGAGCCACAAGTGTCGCTAATAATTAAACTTCCAGCAAGATGCCATTCAATTTTGTTAATTTTTTGTATATAAAAATATACTGATTTCTTAATCAAGCTAGAATAATTAGTTTTCTAAAAAGAAAAAGTACATAGTTACAATAACCACTGAAAAGGGAGGTAAAAGACATAATAATTGTCCACTCCCTTGATCAATTCAAGAATCGTTCAAGGCTTCGCTCGCGAGTTTTTCGCCTCTCACCAAGCCAATCCCCTCTCGCCCGCAGGTTGCAAAACCACCCCCGGCTCGAAACTGGCGCCGTTCAAGCTCCGCTTCTCGAAGATGTCCAAGTCGCGCAGCGGCGACAGCCAGCAGGGCAGCCGCAGCAACAGCGTCGAGGTCGAGGAGGCCGCGGCCCCGGAGCAGCCGCAGCCCCAGGCGAAGGCCGTCGTCCAGCAGCAGGAGATGAGCCAGCTGGCCCTCGGCAGCTCCGAGAGCGTCATCAGCAGCGCCCAGATCACCGCCGACGCCAGCAGCGTCGTCAGCTGCAACACCGAGTCCACGGTGCCGGCCTCCTCGCCGCCGCCGTCCTACGAGAGGGTCCTCGAGGAAGTACGTGAGCTCAGGGTTCGCAATCACTTTTCATCTCTCTCATCTCGTCTGCCTGATTGTTGTACAGGCCGAGAGGCTTCGTAGCTTTCGCGACTGGCGGATTCGTTTTTTTTCTTTCTTTTTTTTCGATCAAAGTAGTACTTAGCTTTTGGATAAATTTACTGGCAATTATATTTCTTGGTAGATTATTGTTTCTATTAGAAAGTCGATGAAAGTTTTTCTCAGCATGGCTTACCGTTTTTTAAAAATAAACTAAAATTAGCTTTTCACTTCGGTTGGATATTAATATGTGCCAACTAAACCTACATATTTTTATTCAAAATTAGCTCGCTTTAGAATATTAATAGCAAAGACAAACGAACTTCTAGTCAAAGCAAGTCCAACTGACGTATCCTCATTTAAATACGAAATATAAATACCAGTATTTTCCATGCAAATCTACAAAGTTTGCCCGAGGGAAGATACAGTTAAAAATCGCAGAATGTAATAATAAAACGGATTTTTCCCAAAAAGAAAAGGCAGGCTATTTAGTTAACAACGAGGCTAATAACCTTAATCGCCCTGCGCGATTTGAATAAATAATTAAATTACCATAATTCCGCTCGCGAAGATAAAACGCGCCAACACGTGTTTAGCCGTCCTCTAATCATAATAATGCATCCATTATACGTGCATACACGGCCCCGCTAAAGCTCGCGAAATTTATGCATGACCCCGACGCTGATTATCATCGAATACGTTCAAATTTTTTGGAGGGAACAATTCGCTTCCGAATATTTCGCGCGCGCGCGAATAATGCCGTAAAAACGCTGGAGGATCGAATCGGATGTTTTAAGACATTTTGCGGGAAATACTTGGGTTTAACCGTTTAATATTCACAGATCGTAGGCTATCCTGTCTTCCTTAGAAGGCAACGGTGGCTTTACTCTCGGGGGTATTGAATTTCTCAGGAGATTGACTTGACTACCCGATAATTACAGTTAAATTTGTAGTTTCATAATCAGAGTATATTGTGCTAAGAATTATAAATTATCTTAATTTTGTAGGCTATAATTAAGAATCTAGGAAACCGATAAATTAAAATCAAAATAACAAAATTTCAGTATTCAGTATTAGTATTAAAGACTCTATTTTATGCACCCATTCTAAATTCATGGCACGCAACAGTTAAATCAATTTGTTTCTCAGTTATATTATAACATTGGATTTATTCGTGAAATTCGAGGAATTTCGTAAAAGGATTGTAATTTCCGGTGTAACCAGTAATTTTACCTTTGAAGTCTCTAATGAAACATTCTTGAGGTATTGGTCTGCAGCATAAAGTAACTTACTCTAACTCTGAGTTTATCAGCTCAAACTCTATTAAATCTACATTTGCAAAAGAATATGAGCCACCATAAATCTCAACCTTGAATTCTCTTATTAAAATTAGCTTACCTTCCCTGGTGGAAACTGAAAACATTTTTGAAGTAGAAATTGGCCATTTTTTAATCGCAAAGTAGTTTATGGCTAAAAAAGGGGAATAAAATGCGGCAATTTTTCGCACAATAATGAAACGTTTTTTCCAATCTTTTTAAAGCATTAAAAATG
>JAWWEM010036563.1:0-14764 GCA_035582935.1 Ormyrus thymus | reverse complement strand
CACTGTGTACATATTTAACGTAAAATTTATTGCTATTTTTCTCAAAGGAACTCTGGTGAAAAATATTTCAAAAAATTATACCTCTTATTTATGATATTTTGAAGTTATATTTATCGATTCTACGTTAATTTCTGCATTTTCACGAAACTGTTGAACCTTCTTAAGTAACATTTTAGTTGTGAATAGTTAAAGATAAAATTCCATTGATTCAATCAAATTTTTTTCTCAGATGTAGACTTGGTATTTAACTCATAAACTTTTTCGTAAACGACCAATTAACGTTTAAACTCGCGTTAGTCATAAAAATGATTAATTCGACGATAAGTTTGTATTTTTATTTATCAAAGCCACTCCTGTTTGATTTGAAAACACTGCTTTGATTCTGCAAGAGCATCACGCCGCTTACATCGCCAAAACGCTAAAGAATCGTTCCAACGCGATTCAACGAGTCGCCCGAGTCGCCAAGCCGCTCACCCACGTTAGAGCAGTAAAAATTTCGGAGGCGATAAACATTCCGACTCTCCTCCTACCCCGCGCAAAGTCCGTCTGGCTCGTTGCCCAAGTACATAACTCTAAAAAAAATGCCTCGATCCACCGCCAGCTCGCCTTCCGCCGTCGCGGGAAGAGGCGCCGCGATTCTAATTGTCGGTATCTTCAGGCCGGGAAGCGGAGCTGATAGAAGCCGCGAGGAAGTTGTAACTCTCTCGCGATTCGATTGGGAGAGTCGCGCGGACTGAAATGCTGTAGGTGTGACGTCGACGCGAGGATACGAGTGAGAGGTGGCGGCGAAAGAGCGGGCCGAGAGCGGTGGGCTTGGGTGATAACCATTTTTATTGCGCGCCGCGCGACGATAAACTCTGTAATTTATAGGAGATGCAAGGTTTTTAGCATTGAAAAATAATGCGGAGTGGGAGATTTTATGCTTTTTTAAACCGTTTCTTCTTCAGTCTGCCGTCGAGCGCGAAGTACTGTAAAAATCGATTTCATTA
This sequence comes from Ormyrus thymus, assembly GCA_035582935.1. NCBI lineage: Eukaryota > Metazoa > Arthropoda > Insecta > Hymenoptera > Ormyridae > Ormyrus > Ormyrus thymus. The sequence goes on along the minus strand of JAWWEM010036563.1, from coordinate 13,775 downwards.
TCTGTCGGACGTTTTCTGAAGAGTAAATAAAAGTCCGAGTAAACTTTGGCAGCTGCTCGTTACAGCGAGAATAATGAAAATTTCCTCCGAGAAAACGGACGTAAAAAACTGCTCGAACGATCCGAGTTTCGAGCATTCTCGCAACAATAAAAAAGCAATGTTTATTTTGTTTGTACGTCGAGCAGCGACGGTCGATGTTTTGACAAGCGCATGCAGGCATGATGCAATAACTCAGCGGCGACCGCGCCTACGGTTATGGAATATATATAACCGCATCGTAATCTACGTTAAGACTGACTCTGGCAGCTTACGATAATTAATGCCTGCGATGTTATTCATGCCCGCTCTGGAGAGTAGCTGCGGGAGCAGTTGCATGTTCCACTTCGTTTTGCAAACGAGGGGGAGTTTTGTTAATGTTTAAGCGGGATTTTTTTCCAGTTATTTCAATTTTGCATGCAATTGCCACGGAAATGAAGGCAGTGAGTAAGCTCTATGAAATTCAATAAATTCAATAAAAAGAATAGAAGAATCCGCTGAAAATTTTGAAATCATTGAAGTGGTTAGGAGTTTTTTATCAGTAATACAAGCAACGTTTCGCTGAACGCAGTAGTAAAAAAATGACAGCAGACCGGATTATATCGGAAAGTGAAGAGCCCACTAAGATGATCTATAGATACCAACTCTCATAATGGACGAAGCCCCATTAAAGCCTCTTTTCCCTCGATTTTCCCGTAGGGACGATAAATAAATAAACAGCCTCTTATACTCTCTCAAGACATTAGAGCCATTAAAGTGCACAATAAAAATAAGCACCGCGCCGCCAGCATCACTACCGCGAGCAATCAGCAGTACTTTATTCATTGAACTGACAAAATGATTCCCACATCCTTTGTCCCCCCCCCTCCCCAATAATTTCAAAGCCAACGTTCGGAGAAATTTTTTCCGGTTCCGTTCAGCTTGTTTGCCCCGCGTATCTCGCATTGTGAGACAATAAACGTTGCGCAAAACTTTTTATCCTCCTCATATTTGCTCGGCGACGTCGCTAATCCCCGACCTCCCATCCCTTATCTCCTCGTTTGTCGTCAAACATTGTACAGCGCTTAGCGCGTCGGCGACCCCAGCGCTTCGAATCAATATGAAACGACAGCGGAATCCGTCACACCCGAAGCCGATTCCCAAGATAGATCTCGCGAAAATTCCTCCCCTCCCCCTTTTTGCTCCGTCGCTCGCATTCCCGGGAGGCTTCCCCGCGATGCGACGCGTACCTCCGTTTTTCCGCTCGCGCGGATCGTCGTTTCGAGCGAGAGAGCGAGCGAGAGAGAGAGAGAGAGAGAGAGAGCAAGCAGCGGAGAGCGAAACAATGCGCCCGTTCATCCGGCTTCTGGGAAGTCAAAGCCGGCGAGTTATCGCGCCCGGAGCTTCTTGCGCCGATAAATATTCGCGCGGCGAGGGATGAGCTTCCTCGCTCTCTCTGTCGTTCCGCCGAGAGTCGAACTCGGGCCGTTTATCGGCCGAGGAAACGCGCGCGGACGGGGGGTTCGGGAGATATTACGCTTTAATTGCAATGATTATGCGCGGAGTGCGGCTTCCTTTCTAGATACTGCAGTTGGTATGGAATCGCTGGAATGTTTTTTTTTTCTTTTCGAACGTTTTGAGTTTTCGTTTTATTTTGCAAGGTATACTTTATGAAGGGAGTTATTTGGGTTATTGATGGAGGGGTTTTTTTTTCGATCGATTCGTTAAACGCGGACGAATTGTTTTATTTTCCGATATCGTGAAATTTAAAACAAAAGAGGGAACTGTTTGAAAGCGTTTAATTCCATTAGTATATTGGATTCTCCAGATTTTCAATGTATACACGAGCTTGCTGATCTGCGTAATTATTTTAAGCGGCTATAAACATTTAATGCGAATGGAAAAGTCAAATGTTATTATTGCATAATAAATCGAAATAACGAGGTGTAGATACTAATTTCATTTGTAATTCGGAATTGCATTAGGCAGAATCCTGATAAAATTGTAATTTCTGATTATTCCAATAATTATAAAATAAGCGAATTAGTACTAATTTCAGCAGTTTAATTCATTAAAATATGACCGTTTCTCTGGTTTTCTATTAAACAGCCAATGATTGAAATTTATAACCTTTTATGAACGATAGAATTATGTAAATGCATTAATAAAATGCACTGATAAGGAACGAAACTTTATAAATGGCCGTAATATTTTACTGCGCAAGTTAAATTACTTTTTTATTGGCGAATCTTACGGCCGTTAATTAATTTACAAGTTTGTTGACCTTCATTAATTGAAGATTCATTAAACCTCGCACGCAGCGTCATAGCAAAGCAGGAATAAACAACGCGTAAGCGCGTCGTAAAAAATATATTTATAACGAGAACTAAGAATAACTCTCTGCGAACGCGTAACATTTACGCGAGAATAATATGATTTAAATCAATTTCGAAAGACTCTGTAAACTTCCGCGATTTTTCCGCGATTTTTCAGCGGTTTCGCCGCTCCAAAAATCAGAATGTGCATATCGCTAGAAGCTGCGCGCGTATCGACTTTCGAACTTAACCCGCGGCACGAAACCGCAGAGGAGTTAAAAATCCGACCGCGTCGGAGGATCCTGTTCTTAAAGGCGAGAAAAAGTACTTTTGCCCGCGGCTTTCGAGAAACGAATCGAGCCCATCCGCGCGGACAAATAAATAATTTGCCCGTAATTAATTCTCGCGGATCCCCAGCTACTTAAACATCAGGTGTTCAGCCGCGGCGAGTCTAAAAATAAAGCCAATCCAAACGACCGCGGACGTGATTCATTTCAATGCGCGCGAGTTACGAGCTCGCGAGAGAGATTTAAATAAATTGACGGACAATATGGGCGTGCGTGCATTTTCACTTGCGCCCTTTAAATCATAATCACGGGATACATCATCCGAACGGAACGAAGGGAACGGACCGGATGTCGCCGCCGCTGCGGCGTGCTGTCGATGTCTTTGATTTAATTAAGCAGTTTGCCGAGGCTGCCCGGTGGTGTGCCGACCGAGCTTAGCGAATCTGTTTATCCTGCCGAGCTGGCGGTTGAATTGCGGCGTTTATCAGCGAGTTTACAACTTCTGTGCGCGGTCTGACATTGTATTGTCATGTGACAGAGGCGGCGAGATAACGTTCTCTTTCGTGTAAAGCGACAAAGATGTGCTTTGCGATAAATTGGCTTGAAAAATAGTTGGCGAGGCTCTTTAGCGAAGATCAAATGTTTAATGTTGGGAGATTAGATTAAACGGTGGAAAATATACGTACATAGGAACTTTCTTCGCAGCGAAGAGTTTTTCCCCTTTTAGACATAATATTTAAACGTTGCTAAAGTTGTTTGTAAGCAATGGATTTTCCAAATCGTAGGCTTAGTTTTTTCAAGAAGCATTACTCAACAAATTAAATCTAGATACTCATCAATTTCTTCACGCGCATTGATTGTACAGTACCGCGACGACATTGGCTGTGTATTTTTTGCGGTAACCGCAGGGCAAAAAAAAATGTGTTAAAATTCACGCGACGAATCATCGTCCATAATTTTGTGAAAATTTTTTTGAAAACCATTTAGCAGAACATATATGTACTTGACACAAAAACGAGACACGCTTCCTAAAATTATAGAAAAAAAAGTCAAGCTCACTATTTTCCAAGACCATTTGCAAGTAAAATAAGCATATATCCAAAGCCGAATCTAAATACTTTCCTCCTTCGCCCGTAAAACCAAGGAATACAAAGAATCCTCCCGAGCGTTGCTTAAATTTCCCGAGAGCGAAGTCGGCTCTCGTAAAACGAAAAATCGAAAATGGATCGAACACGCAGTACATTTTATACCCGAGAGGATGAATAATTCATAGAGCTTCGGAGACGATGATTACAACGCTATTCGAGAGCTCGCAATAAAGTACTCGGCGCGCACGGAATCGAGCCTTCTGCGCATGCCCGCCGCCGCCGTCGCCGCGCAGATAAGAGGAATAGGTAATACTTTTATCATTTACATGGCCCGGCAACTCTCTGCCCAGTTTTATCTACACCGTCGAAGACCAATCGCGTTCGGTTTTTATCAAAGGGCACACTGCCGAGCGGATATGCTAAACTCGTCACGTCCGATGGGAGAATTTTAGATTCGCTCTGCGGGGCATTGGAATTTCAGAATGCACGCTCGGACAGAAGTCCGTTTATTACACTTTTAAATACGGCGTCATTTGTACTTTATGCGCAGAATCTATACTTTTTGCCTTTTCGAGCGTTATCGGGGCTTTTACAAGCTCCGATTTGCATAAAGCGTGTGTTAATTATTGCGGGAGATTTAAGACTTTATTAAATTGAAAGTTAATTTTTAATTTACGTGCGGCCGCGTTAATTGAATCTATTCATGTGCGCGCTCTTATGTCGTCGCTCTTCTTTTCGGGGGAACATAATTAAAACACAAATTTAATCAATATCTCTATCAGTATCCGCCGGCAAAGTTAATTCTATTTTCAATTTATCGCCGAAGGTTGAAAATTTAACGAATAATGATGACAGCTCAACGTTCGATTCGCGTTATGAGTTTTAAAAATAAACGCACTCGTAAAAATCGATAGATAATAAACTGGAGGAAAATAATGGACTTTTGCGTTATTAGACTAACCGCCTCTGCGGATGCTCTTTTATTTCAGTCGCTTTTATTTCAATGCACTCCGCACTGCCGACGTAAAGCGCAGAGACGAGAAAGACATTAAACAAAGGAACCGCGGACGGCAATATTTTCACGAGAAATTAGATGCTATCAACCGTTCCGATAATCCCCCAAGAGCCTCATTATCAGATAATAACGCGAGACAATGACGAGATTAAAACCCTCGCGGCCATTTGGAGCCTGAAAATCTGTCGCGCCGACCTTCCAAAGAAAGCGCATTTTATTGTTTTACATAATAGGCCCGACACACGTTTCCCGCCGCCGGCGGGCACAAAGGAAAAACTCCGCGGAAAAAAGGCCTGGAACGACCGAACCGGAAATGGGCTATTGTCGTCACTTGGGGGTCGGCGCCGAGTTCGCTCGTCGACGGAGGCCAATTTCGCGCGCGCGGAGCTTAACTCGAGGCAATCGAAAGTCCGCCGCGGATAATACGCAGGGGGGGGGGGGAGAATTACGGTCGAAAAGTGTATAAAAATTTCGGCGCGATTCTTTGTCCGCCCTCTGCGTCCGCCGCCGCGTAAGCGGAATAATTGCTCTCTCGCGCGGATGAACTCACTGCGCTGATAAATAGTCGAGGCGAGCGTGAATCAGGCCTTTTCTCGCTCGACTCGCTGCCCCGGCTATCTATCTGGCCGCTGGTAATATCGAGTGAAACGGCTCCAATTGTTTGTTGCGATGAGCGCGACGGACTTTATTGCGCGGACGCTATGCAAGTATGAGCTCGAGCGAGAAAGATTTCTGCCTCGCTCGTTTGAGTACGTCGAGTCGAAATGGAATCTTGGGTATTTCTGCTCTCCGAGATATTGGACGGGTTTAAAGATCTTTTCTAGTCTTATTCCCTTTAAATAATTTCGGTCAGCTGCTGCTCCGAGAATAGAAGGGTTCGCGAGAGAAATGTTGACTGTCCCGAGTTTTAAAAAGTATTTTAAAAACGGCTTCTCTCAATATTCATCGGGCGCCGTTTTATCGCTCCTGCACTTTTGAATGTTAAATCGAGCGAAAATTTTTGAACATTCCGAAAGAAAATTGCCGACCGTTAAAAAAGCGAGGTCCGTGCTCGAATAATTGTCCTTAGGGGATAGCATTAAAATAATAAGATAATCGTTACACTTGAGTAACAGGAGCTAGTCATAAATTTAAGAACAAGTACATATATAAACCAGTCGAACAAAAGAAGCAGAAGGAGAAAAGCGAACGGAACGATGCACAAGCATCGAATAATAGATTTTCAGACGGACAAAAAACCCGCACCTACGCGTAACGTCCGCAGTGAATTATTCTCGACGGCGATAATAACCGAATATAAGCGGATCATCTCATTAAACGCGTTAGCCGCATTAACGAAAAAGAACGAGGAGTCGAGCGCGAGAGTGAAAAACGGGGAGGATAAAGCGGCGAAAAGCGGCGGAGCAAAAAGTCAGTAAAAAGAGAGCCGAGGGACGATAAAAATGAACGACCGAAAGGAAGTAAAACTCGCGAGAGGATGGACAGGACGATAAACGTCGCCGCTCCGGCCGAGAAAAAGAGAGCAAAGCAGCCCGCGTTCTATACGCCCGACAGACACTTTCACACCAGTTGCAGCGGAGATTTTCCGCAGTTTCCAGTATCTCCTCGGAGCAACTGGTATATACGCCGAGAGCTAATCGGAAGCGCTCGTCCCACCCCGAACTCGGAGAGAAAGAGAGAGAAAGCGACGAAGAGGCAGCAGCAGCAGGCAGCCGCTTGGCTGTCACGACCTCGGCAATAAAAGACAGCTGCATCTGCGGGGCGAAAGTGTCCCGTCTTTGGCGCGGCCATCGTCTCTCCCTCTCCTCGGCGCACGATGGGTATAAACAAGCCGGGCGGTCCATGAAGAGCGGGCAAAACAAAGAAAAAATAGGAAGCCTGCAACACTCACCTGATGCGAGCGCGAGCAGAGCCTGCAGGAGCGTCGCCGCGGCGAAGAGGAGCAGGAGGCTCCGCATCTCGGCTGCGCGATTTTTCCCTGCAAGATCGTACACAGACACTAAACGGAGCAGCGGCGGCGACAGCGGCGGCCGAGAGATGCCTGAGGAGCAGCGCACTGACTGAGCGACGAACGTCCGCCACGGGATTGATATCGCATACTGCGAGAGAAATAGGCAGCGCGCGCGCCTTCTCTCTCTCGCTCTAGCGCTCCATCTATCTCCGGAGCGGAGACTCTGCCTTTTTACCGAGGAGGGCCGCCCCGACTGAAGCTTATATTTCCAACGCGCGCGCCGTCGATGCTCCGATGCCTGGGATGGAGGCTGACGGCCCTTTTTTTTTCTTTCCAGTGAGCTTCCCAAGGCCGCCGCTCGATCCTTCGCACGGCTGCCCCCGTCGACGACAGGCTTTCCCTCTTTGTTGCTCTGCTTTGTACGGTCGGCTGTTCTTGCCTTATATTTTGACTTGACCCTGTAAATGCTTGAGTCACTGTACTTCTAGGGATAAGTCGTACCATTTTCGAGAAAGTCTCTAGATCTGTAGTGTTCGGTGACTTGAGGGTAATGCAGATTCTTTTACATTATTTAGAAGACTATTCATTGCAAAATGGACACAGTATTACAGCCTAATGGTTAGCAACAATTTGAGATTGCCACTATGAAGTAGAGAAACATAAGGTATATTGCGTCTGCAAAGATGGTATCATTTTAGCAGACAACTTTAGCGATCATCTGTTTTGTTCTCTAGTTGCAATCAGCCATCAGTTGGATCACTATTTCAAAGCGTACTGTGGGATCAATAAAGTTCTTTGGAAATGATGTAGCCCAAAAATTAAATACTATTTTATTTATATTTATTTATTTACTAACATACAAAGGCTACCAATATCACATTTATACCAAGGGACACACAATAAATATTATAAAACAGTTTTTTTATTTTAGGAAAAACTTTACAGACCCTAAATTAATAAAAAATTGAGTCAAATGGAGCTAATTAAGATCTATTTAGAGCAATAATTTTTATTGAGAAAGATTGCTTCTTTAGTCAAAAAAATAAATAAATAAATAAAAAAATACTGCAAACCAGGGTAGGATAGGTATAAAACAGTACTTCAACACAAAGGAGTGATCACCTGTTGGGGAGAAATTTGTTCAAAATGGCCGCAGAGTGGTTGGTGTCATGAACTGAAGTTGGATCATGAATTGAAAACTAACGTAGATGGGAATCTCGATGGACTTCCGCGAATGCGCCCTAACCTAAAATTTACATTACTTTATTTTGTTAATAATAAATAGTAGGTGGGAAATTTAAACAAGATAATTAGTCACCTTGACGGGGATGACACCCTTGATCCCTTTGGATTGATAAAGAACGAGTAGATCTTTATATTTCAATTAGGCAATATTGTGCAATCGATTGAATCTTTTTGTTTAAACAAATTAAAATCGATGTAGTCTATCTGGACTTCCGTCAGGAATCAACATTTTTATAATAATTAATTAGAAAAATGCGAAACAATCCATAAATCAAGTCAATTCTCAAAATGTATTAAAAACGTACCTTTAATAATCAACAAATTATAAACAATTAAGATAAATAATAATAAAACTTGCTATCCTTGATCCTCCAGAGTGGAGTAATTCAATAATAAATAAATCTTTTGGAAAGGAATTTCAACAAATTGTTTAAATAAATAATTTGTATTTGGTTAACAATTCGGTCAGATGTCGTTAAATTAAAATTCAGAGCAACCAAATTAAGCAAAATTTTTTAGCAATCTAATAAACAAATTGCCCAATAATTAAAATTCGACAAATAATGGTCGGAAAATCGGTAAAACTCGCTAAAAACTCGCTCGGGGAAAAGTTGAAGACTTTTCAAAAGGAATCACGATTTTCTAACCACTAGAAGAGGATTTATTGCAAATTATCATCTATTTCACCGCCATTCGGAGCCGTTCCTGGCCTACGTCCCAAAAAACATCCAACGTCAATTCGGTGTCCCGAAGCAAGGGGCCGACCAGTAAACAATTCTTAGAAGGAAAGAGCCGAAATTGTAATAAAGGTCATCCAGAGAACGTTCAGGGTGATCAACGACGCTCGGAGGGCGCTACTTCCGTCCAGCAACAGCCACTTCCAACTGGCAGCAGCTATCGGAGGGAGCCACTCGCGCTTAGCAACAGGGCTCGACGACAGCCAGAACTGCCAGGTGGCGCTGGCGTCGCCCCTTCAATTCAACCAAAAGTCGGGTTAGGTTAGACGCATTACCATGACAATCCTCGGCCTATTGGCAATTTGGGATTTGACATGGAAGCGTAGTCAATATATATAGCAACAAATATGGCGGCAATAAGCTTGCGCTTAGCATTAGAAGTATCGATATATAGATATAGCAGGACGCAAAGACCACCAAGCATCGAGTATTTTTACTTTTCGACAGTGGATGGCTACATTCAAAATGTCAAATTCCAATGTAAGGGTGTCGACACGGCCCGGAGCTTCAGAAGTTGAGCCTCAGTTCAAGAACTGGTCTTGAATGTCGAGCTAACCTCAGTTTCGACTGGAGAACTCTCTTTCTCTCACTTTATCAATTTATTAACTTGGACATAAACAAAGTCAAGTCAAAATCCAATTTTGGAGATAAGTTAATTTCAACTAACCCGCTCCTTGCGTTTTAGCTTTTAGCGCTTTATCGGCCAACGGACCACCACTGGACTACAGAACGAGATCAGAGCTGTAAAACATCGGCGAGCCGCCCATCTAGGCTCGCTCTCTACTCATCGACCAGCTGGGTCTTAACCTCCTCATGACATTGGCTTCTGCAGTAATTCAGCCTGGCGCAAATTTAAGACAAATTCAAATTTTTCAAACAAAAAATTTTTTTAATACTTTATTAATTATTTTAGGTTTAGAAACTTCTTCAAATTTTAATACTAATCAAAGCTTCTTTTGTAAGAATAAAAAAAAATTTATCGACTAGAGAGTTCAATAAACAAAAACAGATTTCATGCATGCTGTAGATTTTACAAATATTGAAAAATTAAACTAGATTAATATTTTTATTTGTATCGCGTACAAGTGAACCTTATTATTCACATTTTTAGATGGCATATAACTTGCTGCAGAATCATTCAAACATATGTATTATGTTGCGGGGGCTCGATGTAGTATTGAATAGGGTTATTAAACACTCCACGAGTTGAACGGTGAACCTGGTCGCCAGCCCTTACACGCGCTCGCGATTCCGCTGTTATGTCTCTGGGCTGCGACTAAGGATGGTCGCGGTCTGGGGGTAGCCTCCGCGCTGAGACAAAGGCTAGCTGATAAGGCTAGCCTTTGTCGCAGTGGGAAACGTCATGTTTCCAGGCTTACTCGTCCCGAATGTTTATGCATATCGCGTCGAGCCGGCACCAGAAGTGCCGATTCAGCACTGCACGTATGCTCCGACCGGATGAAGTCGGTCCGGTGTCCGCGAACAGCGTCGATAAGGTGCGTAAGTTACAATTATTAAGAATAAAATTTAGAAGTTTGAAGAACCTCACATTACAAACAAAAGTTCCATACAATATATTTTATATTACCCCCGCGATGAGCCAAACTTATCTTAAAGTCTAAACTAAAACTCTAAACTCTAAAGGTATTATCGTAATTATAATTAAATTATTGTCTGCGCAGAGGGCAGCACCCCCAAGAGCTTAGAGATATCCTATCAAAGTCTCGCCACACAGCTCACTCTCTCCCATTGGAGGATTTGATTTTCAAAATACCACATACAAAGACTCCACGTGATGAAAAGAGACAAACGATGCTACTCCTACCATCATGGCAGCCTTATGCGTAATCTCTCCTCCCAAAGTCCCCTGGAGGAGGCCATCGCAAGCGAAGAAAGCGACAAATATACGCTCGCACCAGCAGCAGAAGGAGCAGAAGAATAAATTGTTTTGACAGTGCGTTGTTTCTTTACGCAACGAGCGGCAGTCATCGCTAGCCGAGGATACCTCGACAAGCAGTAAAAGACAGACGGCAAATCAAAATCAAAATGAGAAACATTACTAATGTAACGCAGTTTCCGCTAAAGGTAATCTTTTCGCCTTCTTTATCTGAGCTACCTGCTGAGAACTGTTGAACCATTCTATTTTTGGAGCGCTTTTCGTGATTCACTTGTGTTTATCCTCATTTAATTTCTGCTTATAGCGTGAAGAATTTTGATAATTATGTATTTTTTTTAACGTTATTGCGGTTATGTTGCCTTATGTAGCATTAAATTAAAAATTGAATGTTTTGATTTCTCAAGTATACATGTATGTATTTATTCATCATCAGATCATAATAATCTTAGATCAACCATAGGGGATCTTGTTACAACTTGCATGACTAGTTAACAAGAAAAAATATTTTATATAATAGACCTCAACTTTGTAATAGATAATGTTACCTTGATTTTCTATAAAAAATAAAGTATATTTCTTCACTTTTTATTAAATCTAATCATTTAAAATGTTATTTTATTCTTTTTATTATAGGTGATATTTGCCATTCATTTTCTCCTTGTGTCATGGTAAGTTTTGGTATTTAATCATAACTTTATTTTCAGTTGCTAAATATTATAAATGTGATTGCAGGGCAGTTCAAGGATTATTTTCGCAGTCAATGATATTTTATAACGTATTATTCTTTGTATGTATTCTTTGGGCAATACAAAATACAGAATCAGATGAGCCTATTCAATTTGTAAGTTTTTTTTCTTACATTCAGGCATTATAAGGAAAATATTTTAACTCTAACTTTTACTTTGTTATAGGCACTATTTATTAGCGTTGCATCAGAATTTTTCGACTTTATTCATCTGGCAGTTTATTCTCCTTTTGGAGGTGGTAAGTTTTTTAATTCAATAGAGGTGTTGAGCAATGAACTAACAAAGTACTAACTATCACTATTTTAGGCTCCTTTGAAAAGTTCAGCGCAAGTATGGTCATAATAAATATGATTGTGAGAATTCTAACATGTATGTATTTACTACGAGTTGGTCAGGCTCGAGGTGGAAGTCTGCAAACAATGTTTGCAAGTCCTGCTATGGGTATGTAAACTATTTGGTATTAATTAGATGAATAAATAATTATTAAACAAGAATTTTGTATCATTTAAGGTCTTGGAAGACAAGATTATGAAGATATTTCTCACCCAGTTCCTCAGAATTCTGATTTTGCCAGCATTTGAAGATTGAATTTAAAAACTCATCCAAAGTCTGTAGATGTCCATGTAACTTTATGGTTACTCCAACCATGAATTATGAAACATTTTTTTGCATTAATCCTTATTTCTAAAAGCTGCAAACGTTTAATAGGTTTTCATAAGTACTGCTGCTAAATCATGACACAAAGATTTTTTGAGAATTAATTTTTAATTAAAAAGGCCTTTTATTAAGAAGCTAAGCAAATTTTTAAGACTACAAATAACAAGATTGCATCGAAGACTTTTTATACATATTCTATTTTAACAATTTGTATTAAATTTTATATTTACACTTGTTTTTATTAAATAGACTATTTTATCTTAAGGATAATTTTTAATATTTTAACAGCTTGCTACTTACACTAAATACTAGATTTATATATGACACTTAACATCTTTAATGAATAAAATTTAATTACTGAGTTTTAAGAACTTGCCATAAGGAAAAATATTAGTCATTATAGTGTGTTCTTAGTCATTTTTATAATAATCAGTTTCTCAATATTATTATTGCAATAATAAGCAATTAAACAATAAGTTGAAATAATTAATTGTGTATTTTCATACGTTATAATATTATAACAACGTTTATAACCTTTTAATGGCCATTCATTTTAAGCAAGATTAATATTTTAAAACAAAACAAAGTATCTATTTCCATGTTATATAAAAATTAAAATTTATAAATGTTTTATCCACAAGATCAACGATGTAATAAAATCTAATTTAAAAAGATTAATATATTTGTAAATAATGTAATAATTTCAAAATAAGTCCCAGTATTATGTTGACGTATTAGTAAAAAAATCAATTGGCAAATTACTTTAGATAAAAATTTATTTTATTGGTCAGAAAAAGGTTGAAATAAAATAAATTAACAAATATAAAGTACTTTGATTAATTGTAGCAACAGAAACTGACAAATATTTTGTACTTTTCTAAATTTATAAAAAAATTAAAAATACTTTTCTACAAATATTATTAATGTAAATAATAAATATTTTGCTTAAAACATGCGTACAATACTTAACAAACTTATGCTGTTTGCATTTTACATTTATACTTTGCATTCGATCTCAAAAACATTTCATAACACATTATATGCGCATACTAACAAAATGTACTTACGAATATTATCTTAAAATTAATGTTAATATTCATCTTAACTACTTTGTCTGTCAATTTAATTTATCAAAAATAATGTAGCATCGTTATAAAAACATTTAAAAATTATAATACTATGTTTACGTTACCAAATTGAATATCAAATTTTAAAATAAAGAAATTTGTTGAGTAAAGTGTTTTTTATCATTAAAATAAAGAAATAACAAAGTTATACTGTAAAAGTTTATTTCTTACTTTTTTTATTTCATCTAGTATATTAGTTCTCTAACAATTCAAAATTTTATTTTGAAGTATTTTTTTAAATATAAATATTGCAATGATATAATTTTGCGATATTGGGGTATCATTAGAGTTTTTATCAATTTTTTGCGGCGCGTCCCCGAGGTGGCGGATAGGGGGAAGCTCGACCTTCGGGTAGGAGTGAAATAAAATAGCTCCCGGGGACCAAAACACAAACTCATGTCAAAGTGTATATGTACCGTTCCGTAAATGGTTCTAGGTAATTAGGTCGCAAATACTTCCCTTGGGGGCCAGGTTTAATTATTTCATCAAAATTAAGCGACTAAACCGGCTATTTCCAGGTTTACCCTATCGAAAAAATCTTATAGAATAATTTTATAGGGTTTAATATGTGTATTTGCACCCGATTTAATGGGATTTTATCAGTTTTTATAAGATTTACTTTTGTGTACTCAAGAAATCCTTATAAAAGTTTGTTTACGTTTGAATTTATAGGATTTAATATGTGCATTTGCACC
>JAWWEM010036553.1:4709-14766 GCA_035582935.1 Ormyrus thymus | reverse complement strand
TTTTTTGCCAGTTTATTGAATTTAAAATATACTAAATCAAAAAAATTGCTTACTTACAACTCTTCAATCTTAAATGACATAAAATAAAAAAATTTTAAGGTACGGTGACTGAAAATCCATCAATTTGTTAAACCAGTAGGTTACGGCGAAGCAAAAATTTAAAAATGGCTATTTATCTTCATAGAAAGAATCAAAATAGACAAATCTATTGTATTATTATAAAAATAATATATGAATACATCAGTTATTTAATTATGTTTTTCAGACATAATGAGATTCTTTAAAGGTGTAATAATCCCTTAAATTCGAGCCGAAAAAAGCCGGTTAAATGCAAAAGCTTTCTACTGCAAAAATGATATTACTGCGTAATTCCGTAATGCCAGCATAATTCTCGAATTCAGTGAGACCTAAATTCAGATTTTAGGGGATTAAAAATATGACGCCGTTGGCAACAAGAAGAGTTGTAATAACTCGCCATTTTTTTAAATTATACGTCCAGATTTAAAGTGAAAAAATGGAGCTTATAAACCCCCCGCTTTGTATAATTTATCTGAGTGATAAAATTTACAGGGAAAGTAAAGAGAGGAAAAAGGTATAGGGGAGCGCGGCGAAAGAGAATAAAATAGCAGTTCGCAATTTGTCGGGGCACTTTTGAATACGCGGAGGTGCCAAGAACCTCCGGGAAGAGTTCGACTCGTTCATAGGTATGCGCGGCGGGGCGCGAAACATAGACGGCGGATAGATCGTCGGTGCGAGCTGGTCTTGGCAAGCTTCGCCCCGAAAGAAGGGAGAGGGAGAGAAAGGTAGACAAAAGCCTCTAGCGATTCAAAGCGAGTTCCCTCGCAATGGGCGGAATATAGCCTCGCTCGCCGTGTCGGAAGTTCGTGGGGCGAAGTTTCCGGCGCGCGGCCTTGTCTAAATCACAGTGCTCCGCGCTCTGGGATTACAACTTTAACCAAAGACTGTACTGCCTTGCGCGACGACGCGAGTCAAGAGACGAGAGGGGGAGGGAGAAAGACTGCACACGTCGTCGCGCCCGACCTCCTCTCCTCGAATTCGCGCAGGCCGAGACAAATTAAAGTGTTCCCCCGACGACTCGGAATTCAAATGACAAGATTCTGCCGCTCTACCCTCTGCTCCGGTGGCGTTCAGCCTTCCCGGCTTCGCCTTGGCACCTTGTTGATTCGGCCAATTCGGACAGCGAGGGACTGGCTGCAGTTTTAATTGCTGCTTGAGCCAGGTACTGCTGCGAGGTGCATACTTTTTGCACTTGTATCCCGGCGCTCTGCAGAGACCATCAATTTCTTTTCAACTTTATTTAAATTAGTTTTTAAGAAAAATTGGCGAAAATGAGGAGTGCTTTCGAATCAGGACACTTTCATTAAGTGGATAAGCATCGGCTAAGTGAACGGAGAAGAAAATTTCGAACATAATTTCACTGCGTTTTATACTCAAAAGAGCGATTCGGCAAAGTAGTACTTCCGACAGTGTGCAGTTTCCAGAAATTTAAAACAGAAGCGCGCCAAGTCAGTGAGTTCAGTTTCCGGTCTCGCGCGAAAATAGCGCATTCTCCCTCCGCGCGCTTCCTCTCCCTCAAAGCGATACATCGCTCATCCACGTGGCCGCCGCAACTTCTCCGACTTGGCGTTTTTCAATTATCGGAGATGCGGGCCCGCAAGATCCTCTTTCTGTCTTTCTATCTCCCCCACCCCCCTCTCGCTCTCCCCAGTCGAGCCAGCGCGAATCCCTTAAATCGACCCCCGCCGCGGTGCTCTGTCTTCCCGGCGAGTAATTCAATATCTAATCTTAGTTTCAATTATTGGCTTGTTGCTTTTTTAGCGCTCGGTCACTTACAAATTTATATGTCATTTCTTTGATGGCCGCGCAAATTGCATCGCGAGCCAGCTGAAATTGATGGAGCGGCTTAAAAGGTCGGCAAAGCTCCCCTCGGCCTGGCTCTTTGACTTTTCCGAATGCCGAGGGGAGGAGCTTTTAAATTTAAAGCGGAGCCGGCTGCGTTTTTTCTCTTTTGTTTTTTTCCAAATTCAATAGCGCTCAGGCTTTTAGAAAGATTGCCGCGGGCTTTTCGCGGCTTAATACCTCTCAGTGTCTTTTTAACCTGACGGAGACATTGTTATGAAATTTTCAAAACTTACTTAGCCAGTGGAGATCTTTAAATTTTATAAAAGAAGCTTTGAGAAGGACTTGTGCGATGCACTAAGTAGATACATACCTGAAACATAAAAAACAATGTACAATTAAAAACAAGTTTCAAAAGTTACGAGAATTATATTAATCTTTAAATGTAAATGTTTTTAAAGGTAATTAAAAAATTTTCTATACAAATTAAAAATGAAAAATTTGACATTCAAGTCCTAATCAGAGACACTCGTTTCGTGGATTAATACATACTTCAGATCACGAAATGAATGGAAAATAACAATTGTCGTAACGGAAAATCCCGCAAGCTTTTAACTTTTAACCCCGACCTTTTATACGATCTGCCCTATAAACGAGTCCATCGACTCACCGGCAAACTGTCTCCCCCATCTGCGCACTAATTCAGCCGTCACATAATCGAGCGAACGGCAGCATCTGGCGAGCAGCTTTTAAAAGAAATGACCCCTGCTTATAGGCCAGAAAACAAAGAAGGAAGCTCGAAACGAGGTAATCATAGATAGCAGCCGATACCGCTTCTCCCCCGCCCTCTCCCTCTCTCCCTCTCTCGCTCTCCTCTCTCTCTCTCTCTGCGGTGCGATTTACCGCGCGGCCATATTGGTGCGGCACGAAGGTATGCGCGAGGAGCGGTAAATCACGAGTTTTAACGGCGAATCAATGTGATTTAGAGGCTGATATCTCCCGGTGAAGATACGGCGCGCGGCGCTCCGGGTGTCTGTCGGATGGCCGCATATAGAGCGGGCTTTACGCGCGCCGCATTATGATTCCCGCCGGCTTCCCTGCCCTCATCTCTGCAGCCCGAAGGCCAAGAAATTACGTTGTAGCCTCGCTAATATACAACGCTTTAAACTCGCCGCTGGATTAATTAATTCGCCGGGGGGGAGGAGGTGGGGGAGAAGGAGGAGGATGGGTTTTGCTAGCTCGTGCGAAACGGGAGAGCTTCAAAAATTTAGGAGATGCGCGGAAGAATTCCTGACGGCTGACGGCTGACTTGGCAGGCAACAATTTCTATTAAAAGACGGGGGTTATTTGCTCAATGAACTGTGTTGTGAATGATAGGCTAGACGCCTTGTTTTTTTATATTTATTTTCGGACGAGTCAATATTTTCCGCTGAGCTCCAAAAAATATTTAAACACTGCAGAGTAGAGTTTTATTTCGAAGTTCCAGGCGCGGAGATGGACCGCTTCGAATGTGCATATAAGCGTGAGCCGGCGATCATTCAGCTCTGGCAAACACATTTTAATCCACTGCGCGAGTTGCAGTTTTTTTTTTTCCTTTTTTTTTCTATTTCCACGCAGGATCACCGCTCTCCGGGGAAAATTTTCGCTGCCCGCCCAGCTTTTCTAATCGATTGTTTAACCCAGTCACCCAGGCGTTTGCCGAAGCAACAAAATCTTCATTGACTGAGAGCGCCAATAAACCGAAAATCGTTATTCATCTTCTCCCTCGAGCAGAAAAACAATCCGGCAATTTCGCGACCCGATTAAGCTCCAAGTTCTCGGCTTCGCAGCCTCCGGCGCGCGAAGCCGGCGTCATCGGCCCGCCCGCTCGCGCATTAGTCGCGCGGAGAGCCGCAAAGCCCGCAGCGAATACAAGGGGATATCCCGGCACGCCTGGGGAGGTGTCGCTGTTTTCGCGCGCGATACACGACTGCCTCCCGGGCGTGAATTTTCGAAAATTCGCCAAGGCTTTTGCGAATTCGTGCCCCTGTTTACGGGGGGAGAGGGGAGGGGGGGGGGTCCCGGGCTCGCGGCCTTGTTGCGGTATGCGGGGCGCGCGGCCGTAAGTCGTCGCGGCTTCGTTTGTCTTTCTCGTGTTCCGCTTTGCATTTCGTCAAATATGACTGGGGCTCGTAATGCTTTCAAGGGAGTCGTTTTTTAATTAAGGTTCGGGAATATAGTCATAAAGTTTCTTTTAACAAGGCACTGCATGGGTTGTTTGATGAAGGTTGTTCAAAAGTTATAAAGACATTTCGTTTCTAATAGAAGAATAATAAGAAATCGCCAATAACCGAAAACTTTTCGGTGCGAAGGAAATGTTGCTCATAAGTGTTGAAAATTAATAATTCCATTCACTGTAAAGTAACTGCTTTGTAAGAGAAGCACTTTTACTCGATGAATGGAAGTAAAGCTGCTCTTCGAATTATGATTCCCCGTCGATATCGAGTCGTTCGAGTGCTTGGCTCTCGAAAATTAAAAGTAACGGCCCGGGGAATTCGCGGAAAAGAATTTCCATGCAAATTTAACGTCAGCAAGGAAGAAGTCGCGCGCCGCGGCAGCCCGCGTAAGCAAAGAATAATAATTATACGATACCGCGCGCGCGCGGCGCTGCAGTCGACAAAAGTCAGCGGCGAAAGGCTCTCCGCAGCTATTCCGAAAAATCCCCAGTGCTCCCGACGGCGGAGCTTTTCAATATCTCCGCAGCCGAGGCGGCCCCCCGATAATCGATGCGCAAACGTAATTTTCACAATTCGCGCCGGCGGGTTATATCTGCCGAGGACCCGGCGACGGGCTTCCGCCTCGCGGATAAGTAGATTGCCGAGCTCGCGAGGGAGGGTAACCGTCGGGTTGATACATACGTCGCGGAAATCATAAACCCGCGCATTCTTCCAAAGGATTCGAGCTCCCCGAGTCTCCTCTTCTCCTTTATGACTTTACAAGACCTATCTCCCTCCGCCTCACCCCGCCGCCGGGGAACTATATAAAGTTTCGGGCTTTCAGCGCGAGAGCTCGCGCGCGGCTTCGGCGAGAGAGAAAGAGAGAGAGAGGCGCAAAGAGAAACGCGAGAGGATTCAATGGGGGGCTGTTAAAGTTTTAACGATTACGGCGTTAATGCTAAGCCTCGCGGAAAATGCCCCCGCCACCCTGCCAATACAAAAAGAACCTGCCAAAGGGTGATCGGCCGGAAGGTCATTTTACCAAACAAGCACCAAGTCTAATCTTCTGGCTTCGGCGCTGCGCTCGGGGCAATGAAAGCTTATGGTCCAAGTATCCGACGTGTTTTGCGCTGAATAGGTTTTGCTGTGAAGTTGGGCAAAATGCATAAAGCAAATCATACAGTTTTCTCCTGCCCAGATTGTGCAGATAAAGTGCTAGTTTTATTTTAATTACAGTTTTGAAATATGTACAGTCTGTTTTATAAAGGATAGCATTTTTTGTTGAAGCTTTATGAACAGAAAACAAATTTTGTTTAAACTGAAAAAAATCGAAAACTCTGCGATAAAAGCCCTCCCTCAAAGGGTCGATTTTAAGAATTCGTACATTGATATTTTTGCATTTTTTCAAAAAGTAGTTCGAACGAGCTTAAGAATTTATTCCCGCCATAAAAATCCTCACATCATAAAGCAAAGTTTTTATTAAAAAATGCATTATGCAAGCATATGTACATATATATACATATATATTTAGCCACTACCTTTCTCCCAGGCGACTCAATAACGTTCGATCAATGGGGG
Source organism: Ormyrus thymus (assembly GCA_035582935.1). Classification (NCBI taxonomy): domain Eukaryota; kingdom Metazoa; phylum Arthropoda; class Insecta; order Hymenoptera; family Ormyridae; genus Ormyrus; species Ormyrus thymus. Next base: position 9,133 of record JAWWEM010036553.1, on the reverse strand, counting down.
ACATTAAAGCTGAAACTTGACGGGAAAAATCTGTACCGACAAAGGAGCGCACACATCCCGCAGCCATGAACATTATGAAAGCGAGAGGCGCAGCGGTCGTACGTTAAAAAAGGCGCAGCCGTGTCCCGCGCGTAAAATATCTCTATTAAAGGAAGCGGCTCCGCCGCCGCTCCTGAATTTATGTAGACAAAGAAAGCTGACGCGTTACGGGGGGCGAGTATAACGGCCGAGAGGAGCTTCGGCCAACTTAGCCGGGATAAGATCGCCTGCCGATGAGGCAATCTCTATAACTGTCGCCGCCCCCCGGCGTTATCTTATTCTTCGTTTCCCCGTCCCCCGAGATCGGCGGGGACACTAAAATTCGCGGCTGATGGGAATTAAGAGCGCGAGGGAATGAAAAAATATGATCTGCCCTCGTAAACAGACCTTTGTTTGATGGATACGGTAGTCGGTTTTTAATGATGAAGCGGAAAGAAAAGACTGACTCGGAAGCTGCGTTTAACGATCGTGTTTTTTTCGCAATATAGTGTGGAGTGAAGAGAGGGCATTCTAATTAGCTGCAATGTAATTCTTTTTTTATTTAAACAATATTTCATTAAAATTTTCTTTGAAATATGAAATTCTAAATTATTCAATTTAAGCTTTTCTGATTTCTGATCCAAGTTGAATGAAAATTTGATCAAAATGCTATGTAAATTAATTTTGCAAGAGATACTTTAGTAATTTGAATCAAAACAAAGCTTTGCTTCATTCTGTTTCTCAATTTCAATAAATGAATTTAATTGAATGTACATTTCCTAACAAAGTGATATTAACACGGAAATCACGTTGATCCTCTGCGCTACGAATATCACAATCTGATTACTCAATAAATAGTCTAATTATTATATCTGTAATCAGGTTTCACACCTAAGCTGATATAAATTTTTATGGTTAAAAATGATAAGAAAAGGCTTAATATGCTAATTATTATTACTTCTTTGATCAATTCTTAGTTTTTTCTCATGAATGGTTTTAAAAAAGCTCAGGCTGAATGTCAATCGAGCTTTGCATTGTAACGAAATTTCACCACCATTTACCGTCAATAAAAGAAACATTCTTCGTTGACTAGCATCGCGTGAGAAACGCAATGCTTTTACTATCTAAAAGCTATACTCTACCAAAACGGAAATTCTATTTTGCAGTTTAATTTAGACTGGTGTCAAAGGCTAATTATATTATAAAAAAATTGTTGCACGTTTTTCGTAATATTATTTAAATATTTATAAAGTTCAAAGTGTCAACTGCCTGCATATAACGATAAAAAATTGGAGAAAAATCCTATAGAATTAGAAAGGAATGTATATAGCAATCTCGCAGCCCACAATTTCGGATGATCCCCAATAGTGAGTAAAAAAGTTCGGGCAAAAAATCAGGTCTAACTTTCCAATCCGCGGCAGCTTCGCAAAAAAAGTAGCGCCGCAAAAACTCTTTCCACCCACACAGCTCCCTCTCTCTCTCTCTCTTCATTCTACTCCTCCCCGGAAACGAGAAACAAAACCTGAAAATCCCGAGAAAACTCTCAGCTCGCGGAAAGGAAAAAGCGCCGATCGGGGCTCGGGGCGTTAAAAAATGGCCGAGCAAATTCAGCCGAGCGGCCCGCTCAATTTTGCCCGCGATACAATGCGGGGAGACTTGCGCGGCCTCTAACGCCCCTGAAATTGAACGGGAAATTTAGTAGCTCCTGTCCCGCGAATCTCTGCAGTTCTCGCTTTCGCTGCCGAGATGCGATCAATCGTTCGGATACGTGTTTCGTCTTGCGCGCGTCAATCGGGACGCCAGGTGTCCTATTATTTTCATTAGACTCGCGGTTGAGCTTTGGGGTCTTCGTCGACGGTTGACGGGATTAGCGGTGATTTAGTGCTTTTTTAATGTGTGTTGAAAAATGTAACTTGATTTTAAATTCTGTTTTTTTTTCTTCATTTGATAAGATCGACGTTTAAAAGTGTAAACATTAAGATCGATTTCATCGATATTAAATTTTAAACAAAACGTGAATTTCTTTTTTTTTGTAAGTCTAGACTTTACTTATTCTTGATACACTTCCACTTCCCTATTTGAATAGTTAAATCACGTTTCAATAATTTTATGTAATATTAAAAAATTAATTTATTTTAACATTCTGTTGTAAGTAAATGATAAAAACGAAATGGGTTTTTTATTTTCTTTTAGCGTTTCCTACGATTAATGGAAATTAAAATTAAGAACTCCAATAAAATTTTACGCTTCCATTCTCTCTCATCACCAGAGAAAGAGAATTATAGGAAAATTAATAAAACTGATATTAAAAGGAGAAGAAGGATACCTATCGCCGCGATTATTGCATCCTTCACCTGTATAATTCTTAATTAAAAAAATAAATTATTTTAATTAAAATAGCGTTCGGCTGAGGAGTATTAGAAGAACAGTAAAAGAGACGGTAATTGACAAAACCAACAGATTGAACTCGATAAAGCAATAAACGTGGAGGATTCACGATTGCAAGTCCTGAGGATTAGACCTGCTGAAACATTAAGGACACTCGAGGCTGAAAAGCTAAAAGCCCCGAGAGAGAGAAAGAGAGAGAGAGAGAGAGAGAGAAAGAGAGACAGGAAAGGGCTTTGACTCTTGAAAAGCTAAACTAAAATAAACCCAAACCCCACCTACTCTACATTCGACATTTAAATTCATGACATATATGTATTACAAGTCGGTACAAAATGTACTGAGTTAAAGTCAATACTCTCCTTTCGAATAAATCAACTTGGATTTTACGTTAAAACACGCACTTAAAGCAAGGACTTTGTTTTTTTAAGGACTATCATTCATTTAAAGGCTCGTTAATGTCTAAGTATTACACTTACTTTGATCATTTTAGTAGTGTAAATGAAGAAGCCCTTTTATTAGTTTACTCTCTGTTAACGTACATTATTGCGTTAATTTATTTATCCAGAATAAGTACATAGCAATACACAATTTTCATTACGTTATTATACAACGTTTATTTCAATAAGTAATTAAAAATTTAATAATAATAATTTCAATATTATTCATTTGCATTAATTCAAGGATCGCATCAATCTGAATATCAAGGAAAATAGTTCCGAGAAATTATTATGGAAATATTTAATAAAGGCATTTTCTGGAATGGAGCTAAATTAAATTGAAGAACGCGCGTAAACGTTGTCGCAACTAATAACTTTAATAGAAACAGCAGATCATTAAAAATAAAAAAAAAAATAAAAACTCTCCAAAGCATTTACCGTTGCGAGTCAAGCAGCTGCAGAAACTACAGAAAAGTGTAAAAAGTGAGTGTCGAAACGCTATCTGGTCAGACACCACGTAAAGTAAAGTATATCAATTACGCGCGAAAATGAAAACGTGCCAGCTCGAGGGAGAAGAGAGAGAGAAAGAGAGGGAGCGAGGGAGAAGAGCCGCGCAGCTCTTTGGGGAAAAAAAAAAATGTATTTACGCGGGAGGGCGCATAACAAGAATTTGAGCAAATGAGCTTTGCCAAGTACGTATGTACGGGCGCACGTGTATGAGTGCGTCCGCGTATGCACAACTAGAAACCTAAAGCTGAATAAATTACGGCACGAGGGTACAGCGGGAAATCCGCTTGGGAGGCGACCGCTTCCTGACCCCACCTCTTCTCTTTTCCCTCTCGTTCCGGGGATGTCCTGATTGGTTAATTAGACCGAACTATTCTGTCTCTTTTCTGTTTTGCGCATTTCTCTCCCCTATCCTCTGTTTCGCCCGTCTTTTTGTTTCGCTCGTCGCTTTGTTTTCCTTTCTTCTATCCCGGCCCGTATAAAAATTAGAGTTGCGCATTGACTCGTTCCAGTAAATTAGGCGCGTTAGTAGTTGTGCATTGTAATTAAGCTGCGATGGCTGCTTTCTTTTAAGTCGGGTAGTTCTCTCTCTGCTTTCTTTCTGCGGGGTTGTTTAAAAGTTTAGAAGATAAACAGGCTGCTACTCGACTTCAATAGAGATTCGCTTGTTTACTCGATATTAACAGCTGCTGGATAAAGCACGAGTTTTAATCTTTCATCGTTTAGAGCTGAAATTAATTAGTCCGCGAGGATATACAACGTAATAAACTCGGCGCATTAAAATTTAGGGAGATCCGTTTGAGAATTTTAATAATTTAGATTTTAGCTTGAACATAAAATCTTTGCCCTAGACGACGTTCGCATAAATATTTACTTGGCACAAAAGGCATTTTCTTGGATCCCTAATTAAGTCAAAAATCATTTAAATAGCTCCCCCTCTGAATATTCCACGAAGATTTCCGCTGGCAGCCTCGAAACAACAATATGAACTCGAACCCCACTTAATCAATCCCGGAATCTCAGTTTCATTTTGATCGCGACGCCGCTCATCGGCAGACCCGCCCAGAGGATTTC
>JAWWEM010036502.1:32319-44792 GCA_035582935.1 Ormyrus thymus | reverse complement strand
TTATTGCCTCAAACCAAATTACAAATATTGATTAAAAAATTGAGTACCAAGAACAATTGAAAGGTTAAAATTACAAGAACGCTTTTGAAGAAGTCAGTAACATTTCTCTCTTCTAACCAGCAGTTATAATTACTTGAACAAATTACCAACAAGCTCAGTATTTTTTTTATAGCTCGATACCCCGTCGCTCGAACGTATCGACGCGTTCCCCTTTATTTTTAATTAATTTTTTTACTTTCCAGGAGATGTCAAATTTTACCCATCGGCAGCTGTAGCTTCTGCCTGCAACAGTTGTATTCATATTTTCGCCTTGGGGATGTTACGATTGTCCCACAATTGAAATTTCGCGGACAATAAAATAAATAATTATCTCGTGCCAGCTGCACATCGCTCCGGGCTTTGCTAAATTCTACACGTCACTTAAAGAGCAAAGATAATTCCCCTTTTTTTCAATACTCTAAAAAACCGACATCCCAACCCAATTACAACCAGCTGGAAAACTCCCTTTCGAGCTGCAGCGAGAATGAATATTATTTACCCCCGATCTCCATCGATCAAGAGGCACGCCGTCGAGCGACACACGCACCCAGCGTCATCATTCCCATTTCCAATCCGCATCGGCGCTACATTAGTATTTTGCTTATCGGGTGCGATCCTTGGCAGCGTGACGCGGCGCGATTACCGGGGCGGAGAGAAGGCAGGCGGGCCGCGCGCGCATAAATCCCCATCTCGCGCTGTGTGCTCTCGCGAGCAGCGCGAGAGAGCGGAGAGCGGGTACAGGGCGCCCGAGACATCTACGTATGATTATGCGAGAAGCAGGCTTCGTCGGGCGGCCCGTCTGGGGAGCCAGAATTGCAGTTCGATTATCGCTCGATCGCTGCGCGCGGCTGCCGCTGTTAATTCGTTCGCAAACCATTTGATCGGCGCGCTTAATTCAATAATCGACACTCGCTGCTGAGCTGATGACGGAGCCGAAGCCGGCTGAGAACTGCTTTTTCGTTCGGTTGGAAAAGTTTCTTTTTTTTTTCACGCGTAGGCCACTAATGAATGATTCGTCTGCTTTGTAATTTTTCAATTCCTGCCTTTTAACGCTCATTAAGTTACACCTCTGCCTCGGGAGCGAGTTACTCGAACAATTCAGTAAGTCAAAGAATTAAGCTAAAGTATTTTGTAATTGAGCATTCAATAAAATAAATCCAAGCCCAACAGTACGAAGCGACGAGCAAAGAAGAAAAGAGTCCGCGGCAAGTCCCGAGGAGCAACTTTGAAAGTGCAAAAGCGCGAGCGGATTCTCGCGGGAGAGCGTTTAAAAATATCTTACGTTGCGAAGTGAAAAGTTGCGAACTCTCGGGCCGCGTCTGCGGATACTTACCGGCGCGACTCTCGGCGAAGCTTCGCGCCGCCTTTGCGTCTGCTTTAATCGAGCCGCTCTCTCGAGAGGGCATTCGGCAGCTGTGTCAGGAAAGACTAAACGAAAAAAGGGAGAAGGAATCGCCGAAAGACACCGCTCCCCTACATCGCGCGAAGGTGCAATATCTCTCCACCTCCGCCCCACCCCCCCCCCTCCCCCCGCCCCGCGAAGACGATTTTCGCGCGTGCAGCGATCGCTAAGGAACGGCTTAGCGGGGCGTCGATCTCGTGAGTCGAGCCGAGGGAGATGGCTCTCTAAATATTTTAAGGCGGAAAATTTTGCCCTGCCTTTCGACAGGCGGCGAGGATGAGCGAAGATTTCGAGCGAGGGAAATGAGATTAGAATGCTGGAGTAAATAATGAACTCGCTTAGCTCTGTGTTTAAACGCATTATCTGCTTTCCTTTAGATCAGTTTAAGGGGCCGGATTAGCATCGGAACTTTGTTCTTTAAAAAAAGAAAGAAAAACAACTGGATCCATTTATAAAAGACGCGGAGAGACTTGGAATTGATGGATTAAGCGTTATGTAGGTGCAGCTGAAAATTGGACAAGTCGAGCGCGGTGCTCATTCGATGTAATAAATCTAATCTAATTACACGACGATCTTCTAATTACATCATTAACGCCTTCTTTCACAAAAAAGGATACGTCTCGCGACGAGAAATGGCAGCTAATCTAAAGCGCCACCAAAGTAAAGAAAAAAAAAAGTAAGACAGTCGCGCAAAGAGGCAGCTGAAAAATTAAATGAGAATTGTCCTCGGGACGGACGTACAAATAGAAATAATGTAATTGGCTTCGGGGCGGTGAAAATTGCAGCGAGCAAAAAGCCCGGATGAGGAGCGAAGAAAGGATGGAGTTCCCGCGGATTACGACGACGCGGGGGACGGTATAACACGTGTATTATGAAGGTCGCGGGCATTACCTCCCGAGTTTTTTCACCTCCCGCAGGATTGCGCCGGGGACGGAAATGGAATTTTCACCGAGAGGCAAAGCACCGGATTTGCAGCTTATCGGGAGGCGCCGATACCGTCGATGGCTTTCTCGGCGGACTCGGTGCTTCAGCTTCCTTTTAAGAGTAAAAAGGTCCATTTTTTTCGTTTCATGAATCACTTTCCGTTTTCGCGTCGTTTTTAAGATACTTCGAGCGAAGCTGCGGACGTTTTAAAGTGAAGGATGAAAACTTACTTCCTCTTTATTTTTAAATAGTAAAATTAAGAATGATAATTTATCAGGAATTTTTTTTTACAAAATAGAATGAAGCAATTAAAGAATACTGCGTTTAAATAGAAAAAGTCACGTAAGACGTACATTTTTATACATATTTTTAACTTTTTTTTTTTACATTTTTCTACTTTATCTCCAATAACCAACTTTTAACTAACACTATCTAAATAACAAAAAAATGCAGACATCAAAATTACTCTGTTCACTGTCGCGAAATATTTTCCGCGCTGAAAAGTAGATAAATCCCATCGTTCCATTATTAAATTGCTAATATCCCCCGCTCATAAATCGTCCTCACGAGTAATTGCATTTGAAAAATAATCGGCCGTAGTTTTTATCAAGCAAATCGATCGCTTCCAAGAGCGCCGGCTGCCGTATAAATTGCTCTTTAGTAGTTCGAAAGTATCTCACATAGTTCTCGCTTTAAATGGCCGTGAGGTGATTCATGAGAAGTCGACGGCTCGAGCCGGGGCGAAAGCGAAAACATAAGCTCCTTCCTAAGAGATGGGAAAATTCAAGTAGCTCTCGCCCGGCCCGTTTTCATCAATCACTCGTCTCTTCCTCTCCCTTCCCCCCCTTTTTTCTCTACCGGCCGGCCGTCCGACTCGATTCTCTCTCTCTCCTTTTTTTCCTCCCCGAGGCAGCTTTTCGCCTCGTTTCATTGATTCGCCGCGAGGACACGCACCTGTTTTCTTTTTTTTTCTTTTTTTTCTGTTTCTGTTTTCGTTGATTCATTTATCGTTTATGCGCGTCGCTCGTGTACACGCTCCAGAGCCCATGGGAAATATGGCGCGAGTCAACAGCGCTGCAATCCTCTAGTGGCTCTGCGGCCGCCGGTGGCCAGACGTACTGGGTGAGCGCGATTTTGAGTTTCGAGAGCTGCTCTTTCTTTCGGAAAGTCGTTACCAAAGTTGCCTTTGATGTAGCGGCGGCTTTCTGCTTTTAAATGCTTAGTTTGCGAAAAAAGTTGCTCTAGTTTGCAGGGAAGAGGATTGATGCCTGATGTTTTTTTTTCTTTTTTTTTTTTTTTTTTAAAGTTTTATTCAGTTTAAATGCGGAATTGTATGTTAGGCAACGTCAGCTTTAACTTTTAGAGTTTAACTAAATTACTTTGAAGGGTTTCAAAAGACATTTATGCTGATTAAATTCCTTTGATGAAGAGCGCGAACCTTCAAAAGGGTTTCGAACAAACTACATTTTCATGTAGTACACTCTAATATTCAACCTACATTAATATTATAATTTAATTAAAAAAAAAAGTCTCAGTACTTGAGACTTAATTAGGACGAGATAGAATATTTTTACAGTATACTCCGTTGCCCGGCGTATAAATCCGCAAACGGAACACCTTTAATAATCATTCCGAACAAGATTTTCTTCTCGCCGAACAGTGTCTCATTCCTCGCAGTTGCTCAAGAACAGAAGCAGGCCGAACTCTTAACTCAATTTGCCTAATCTAAATTTGACTTGACAATTTCGCGCCTTGAGCGCCTCGCGCGCGTAAGTTCGTACAAACGCAGGAAACTTCGCTCGCGCTGCGTATTACACCACGGCGCAGTCTTTTGTCAACGTTTGCACAATTTGAGGGGCACGAGAATGGCGGAAAACTCTCTCTCTCTCTCTCTCTCTCTCTCTCGGTCTTTTTACGTGGGTGCGAAAGATAAACATCTAGTAAAGCCGAGAGATAGAGGAGGAATCTAATTAAGGGGCGAGGGGGGGGGGAGGGGCGAGAGAACTTCGCGCGCGCAACGCGCAGATGACGCAGCAGCTGATGAATTGCGTGCGAGCGCCGAAAAGGGAAAGTTTTATTTCGCCGAGGTTAAGGTTACGGCTCGATAAAAGCTGGTATATGCGCGCGATATCCTTTTATTATCATTAGGTCGTAAAACGTTTAATTCAATTAGGAGAACGGGGAGGGGCATGGGGAAATTCGTTCCTCCAAACTCGACATTCAACTCGCACGAAATATTTCCCGTGAATTTCGCCGAATAAGCTTATTAAATTTCGAAACCTTATAACCAGTCTGTCCCGAAACGAGCGCATAATTAAGACGGAGCATGCACCCGACCTAATCCCGTAATATCTTTAAGCAAATTAATAACGAGATTCGAACTACGTCAAAATTATTTATACACCCTCCCCCCCGTTTTAATGATCCCGTCGCGAGTTAAACTGAAATTTAATTCATCCGAAAAGTCCTCCCGCGAATTAATGCGCTCTCATCAATCCCGGCAAAATGACAAGGCACTTAGCGCGGCGCGCGAACGCGCGTCGGCTTGTACATATTTTAAAACGTAAGCAGCAGAAGGGATTAGTCTCGCCGGGCGCTCCTTACTAATGGCCGACCCTCCGGGAGGGAGAAGTCAAAGGGCCCGAGATCTCTCTCTCTCTGTCTCTCTCGCGTGCTACGCGCTAAAGTAAATACAGACGAGCGTCACAAAGCAACTCGACGGACAATAACTTCAGCCGGCTGCGACTGTTATTTTGCCCGGCTCTCCTCGTCGGAAAGGGTTTTTTCAAGGGAGCGGTTTAGCTCTCGCTAAATGCGAGCGCGCGGATTTGAATGAAAAATCGCCCGCGAAACTTCATCGAGAAAATCCGGGAGGTTTTCGAATTTGAAAAGTTCGCGGTAAATCGGGGGTGGTACGAGTCCGATGCAAAATAAGCGCGCGGGGGGGAAATACTTGGCCGAAAAAGCGCCTTGAAGTTAAAAACATTTAAAATTCAAATAGTCCGCGGGAAGGGGTGGGGGGGGCATAAATCCCTCTTGCGCTTTTTCGGACGAGAGAAGTCGAAATCTTACGGGTATATCTCGCGCCCTGCGAGTGATGCTCGGCTTTTCCGGCGGTGCACCTCTGTGGGCGGCCGGGATTTAAGGATTTATCTCTCTCTCTCTGTATCCATTTTTTTGCCCTAGTGGCGAAATAAAGGTGATCCATCAATCAATCTCTCCCTCTCTCTCCCGATGCGACCTTTAAAGACGCGCGTGACCTAAAGAGTGGCCTCCTCGAGAACATTCTTCCCATTGTGCGGCTCGTGTGCGTACACACTGCTCTTTGCTCCGGGGCGAACGAACAGACCGTTTCTTCGAGAGCTCCTGCTTGAGAGTGACTTCTTCTTTGCGGAACTTCCTTGTCCCCTGTGCTGGAGATTTTTCAATCATTTTCGTCTCTGCTTTATCTTGCATCGAGGGATTGGAGAGATTTTTTCGTGTTTATTGAAAAAGACTTTGCACTTCAGCGTTATGATTAATTATTACGCCGTTTGAGTCTGTTTATTTGTTCAGCTTCGTTATCGAATTGAATTGTTTCGTAAAATTTTCTGCTAATTCCGAAAAGAATTTTTTGTCATCCCTGTTTCGCAAGCATTTCATTCGTTATATGAAAAGCAGCCTAGCCCGAGAAAACCAGTTTAGTCGGAATTTATTCCCTTATTTCCGACGGAGACGCGCGAGGACGCTTCAAAGTAAACGAGTACCTACACCGGCGGGCAGACAAAGGCCAATTGAATAGACGCTCCTCTGACAGCGGACTGTAAATACCCATTCGGTCGGCGCGTCAAAAGCACAAGTTCCTCTCTCCCTCTCTCTCTCTCTCTCTCTCCGTCTCGTTCGTCAAACGCGCGCGAAGGAACTCTTAATCCGCCTCATGCACGCAAGCGGGCCAAAAGTGCCTTTGTCGCGCCGAAATCTTTGGCCCGGACTCTCTTCCTTCTCGAGCGCCTTAGATATTAAAAGGCGGCTGCTAAACAAGGGACAGCTTCGTTTTTTTTTTAATTATCGCCGGAGTGCGGATGGAATTTTCATTGGGAGGAGGAAAATTGAGAAAAAGTCGATCAATATGCATGAGATAAAGGCAAGTTCGGTGTACCGAGTGGATTCGCGTTGGGTCTAATAAGGTTCATCGCTTGGCACGTATCTACTTACGCATGCATGTACACTCTTCCGGGGATCTTGAAAGTTGTCCGAGTTTTCTTCGCTTCTTCTTTGCTTAAGGAAATTAAATTTTTATAATACCAGCAGGATCGTGCGCGCTTCGCGCGCCTTTACTTTCTGATACTAGCTAAGTGTTAAATATCTAATTATTTTTATTTATATCAATTTGATAAATATTACACTAAATTTTATTTAATTCTAAGCAATAAACCACGTAAAACTTCCTATTACTTTTAAATTATAAAACTATAGTTTCACGAAAACATTTTTTATTATTAAAGTTTAATCCTTAATCTAATTTAGTGTCTAATTTTTTAAATTTAGTTTATTACTGCTTATTTCACCAATTTTAATATAGTTGTATTTAACGCGCTTTGCATGTATTATTCTATTTTTGAGGTTATAAACATTTTTATAAACCAAGCAATAAAATACTTTTCATATTACATTGATTTAACTATTTTTATTTTCAAACATATTTTCATTTATACATTTTATCTTTAAAATTTAAACATACTCTATTTTGGCGCTCATTTTCCACAGACCAGTCAAATCAGTCAACAATAGCTAATCAAAACAGTTTTATTGTGATTTCATCCATCATTTTTTTAAGAGAGGATTTCAGATTTTTATACATCAATTTCGACGGCGGTCTTGACGTTGAAAAATCTCTGCTTTTATAAAAGTTTAGTTGGTAAAATTTACATCAAAATTAGAACCCTTCGCTCACCAAGCGATCCGCTTGGTTTTAAAAAACTTATACGTCAATATGACAAAGCAAATCATTTGCCGGACCTTTAGAATCGATGCCCATTATTTCCAATAATATTCAACGAATGTAATATTTAAAACTGTTCTTAAGTGCTATCTGAGGAAAAGACAATTATATGTAAAACTTTTTTTAGTAAGCTGAAATATGAACTTGCGGTTCTTCTAGAGTAACATTTAAACATACTTGAAAAACCCTTGTCCACTTCTGACTGAATTAAAGGTCTTATACGAACAGCTACTTTAACTTGTTGACTATTGTACACATTATAACAACTCTAAAAGCATATCCATGATTTGGTTCTTGATTTTATATTATAGGGAATCGACCACATCACTACCATTAGATGCAATAAAACTGAAAGCATTTATTTTTAAATAGTTTGCATTATACTCATCAGCTTGTACAAAAATAACTGCATTAGAAATATTTAACGACTTTAATAGTATTTCTTAACACTTGAAGTTTATATAGCAGCAGATAAAAGATTTTCCATAAATCTTACCATATATGGTAAAACCATGAACTTGGTAAAAAAAAAATGTATTTTTTAAAGTAACAGGTTTGCCTTGTAGTACTGCATGAATAACTTGGGCACCTGCACTTTTATCCATTGTTACTGGAGCAAGAACCTTAGAATCTCTTGAAAAACTTAACATTGTTTTGCATAAAACGTCTTCAAAAACAAAATGTTGGTCATCATTACTGGCTGTTAATTGAACATTCTAAATAAATAGATTTAACATAAATCTCTGGCAGAGCTTTTCTATATTATGCAATTGTTCTTGAGGTATATAAACCTGTAATTGCTCTTAATTTTTTAACTTACCGACCGATCGATTGAGCGTACTTGTACATAGGACATTCGATTTACAGCTTAGAAGTGGTATTTAAATAGTGGGTCACGTGATAAATAGGCGGTCACGTGATCGGAAGTGAGCCTAGGACCGAAAATCGTGTTTTCCACACTACATGTAGCATGAAGTCCAAATGGTGACGTCACAGTGCAGAAGAAGAAAAATGGCGGACCGAAAATTGAAAAGAAATTGAATGACCAGAAAACTTCATCGACTTTATTTCGATAACCTGTGAATGATTTTGCTAAAAACCTTTGCAAGATCATAAATGGAATTATGATCTTTCAAAAATCATAATTGCTGCATATGAAATAAATTCAAAATGAATAATAAGATCAGTAAATCGTTTTTTAGGTGAGGTTAAAAGCAACATCAAAAAATATAGGGGCGCGGTGCTGCCCCGTAGGTTCGTTCGTACATACTCTATATATACGTTACACTTTCCTGGGGCGCTATCGCACCCCTTCATAAACCTTAATGTGTAACGAAGATCATGGAGTTATTCATCACTCGAAGCCAATTTGAAAAGCGTTGATCTCTAAATTTTTGTCAAGTTCTTTTCGCCTCGTTAAAAATCCTGAAATTTTTAATTAAAAAAAAAACACATGTATCTGTCGCGCTTGACAAACTTTCTCCAGAGGCAATAAACAGACCAGGTTTTCCTACCCAAAGTAGCCCCTCAAACTTTATGGATCCTCCGCGAGGCCGAATCCGAATGCCTGAATTTTCCAAAATTGAAAAAATCTCATATCCCCCTGCTTACACCTTCCCCGAGCCCCTTACAGTCTTTACGGCCCGCACGCCGGAACGAAATGCAATCCCGCTCGCAGTAATATTAATGGAGCCGCGCGGGAATCGAAAGCCGTTGTCTCGGAGCGATCTCCGCGCCTTCGCCCCAGTCGGCGGGGGGGAAATATGCGTGCGCGCACGTCAAGGCTCGTGAATTATTATTGACCTGAAAATAACAGCGAGTGTCGAAGTGAGCCTCTGCCCGCCGCGCGAGGAAGCCATTTGTTTGCGCACTCCGTGTGCTGTGCGTCGCGTGATACGTATTTCTCTCTCTCTCTCGACGGTCGTTCTCGTGCACAGCTGCCAAATTTGACTGACTCGCGCGCCAGAAATTTATCGTTAAATTCGAAACGCGAGCCTTCTGTAATCGACGTTCGGCCATCAATTCGTGCCCGCTGCCCGTACATCGAGCCGTTGTAACGACTTGATCGCCGTCGACGAAAAATAAAAAAAAAAAAGGGAATTTCTTGATGGATTCTCATTTGTCGCTGATCTATTCGTCGAAAATAAGATTGATCGGCGCGCCGACGTCAGCTGTCGATTGTTTACAGATACGGCTCGAGGAGGGCAGTTGATTCTCTGTTAGTTGAATATTAATTGTCGACCTGGTGTATTTTTTTTTTATGAAAATGAATGCTTTTATAAATAGATTTTTAACCCCCGGATTCGTCTGTAATTTATGCAGTGACGAGTACGAAGCAATATTTCACGGAACATTGTAATACGCTGAAGAATTGAGATAAATGAAGAAAACTTCGACATCCCGTTTATGAAGAAAGACGCGAGGGATAAAAGCAAATTGGAAAAGATCATTTATTTTACCGGCACAATCTTGAAACAATGCTGAATTAATTTTTCCCGGGCAATGCACGGTCTCCCGGCGAGTCTGATCAGAAATTAATAATTCACTCCGCGCGATCCTTCCCGCCCTCTCTACACAAACATCGTAATGGAAATTTATAAATTATCGAAGCCATTGTGCCCCGTAATACCCCACTTCAGTCGGCGTTCAATTTTCTTCGAGTCCGTGAAACAGATACCTGATCTACTCAATATTGCAGGAGAGTCTGTCGTCAAATTCGAGCAGAACGAAGCTCTCTCTCTCTCTCTCTCTCTCTCTCTCTCTCTACCGGCATCTCCTCATCCATGATTTATAGCGAACTTCTTGCGGAGATTCATTAATCAAACATCGATATTTTGCAGATGGCGATTTTCATAGGATTCGAGCATTAATTAGATCCACTGGAGCGGACGCCTCGTTGATTTTCTCATCGCGATTTGGCGTCAAAAAAGTTTGCAAATTTTATTGGTGGTGCAGAGTTACTCGAAATTGAAACTTATTCCGAGAGAGAGAGAGAGAGAACGCGAGGCTGCTCTCTCCGAGCTGGGCTGAATGTGACTTTACGTTCTCGAGATAAATGAAACGATAAATCGCGACGGCTCTTTCGATGCTCTTTTATTCCGGCTTCGCTCCTTAGTTTCGAACTGGAATTACCATCGAAAAGAAATTTAACTTTTTCATAATTTATATTCCCTCCCCGGATGCTGTAACGTCCTTTGAAATCCAGTAAATTAGCGAAACTTCTTTCGCGCGCAATCCGCAAGCTGTTTATCCGCTATAAGCAGCCGCCTGTAAAAATCCATATCCGATACTAAATGCCCGCCGAGAACTTGGGAACAATCACCCCGAGCGTATAAAAATAAAGGGAAGCAGCCACTTCGGAAAGCTTCTTATTTGTTTGCTCCGCGCCAGTTCGCGACTGAAAAAAGCTTCCCGAGCTCGAAAGCAGCCTCGGAAGTTTATAAGAATTCCCGGGCATTGTTCTCAGCTCGGCGACTATAAGAGCCCTCGGGACTCTCGGCGCGCGCGGCGAAATTCTCCAACAAAAGTCGCTAAATGAAAGTTCAATATCTCGCCGAGTAAGTTATTCCGCGAAACTTTTTCGCTCTACACAATTACTCGGGCGCATTTATATGCAAATTCGACGGAAGAAAAGGGCTCGAAGGGGGGGGGGGAAGGGGCTGTAATGAGATTAGCGAAAACTGCGGATTAGCATAAGGCTGATATAATTATTCATGGAATACATCTTGTTTGGCGGCGCTTAACGACGGGATTTCTCGAAGGGCGCGAGAGCTTACAGAGCCCGCGACCGCCAGCTGGGCGCTCAATCGAGCGGCCGCGGCGACGTTGGCGGTGGCAATCCGCCTTAATTACCAATCAGACGTCGCTGCTTCGGCCCGTCAATCGGCTGATTCGGGGCTGCGGGGCGCAGCGGTGGCCCCGAGCTCCTAATCAGTGGCCGATCATTTGCCCGGCCCGGCTGATATGCAAATCTCCGCTCGCGCGTGCCGCCGCCTTAGCGCCTGCAAGTGACACCTCGTCCCTCCTTCAATTTGCCGCCGTTGCCCGCCGCCGCTCCGCTGTTTGCTACAATCCAATTAAGCGCACGCCGCAGTCTATTGTAAGGCACTGATTTACTCGACGCGCCGGCGATTCGACGGACCCCTTCGGAAGATGGACGCGGGCTGCGTCGCGCTTTCGAATGGGGGATCTCTTTACTATTTCACCTATCACCTACGTTTAATCTGATGATCGGCTGCGAAAGATTGGACAGTTTAGATTGCGCGCTGTATAATTGTAGATGGTGTCATTTATTTATTTATTTAACCGGAGTACAGAGACAAAGAAAGTTTACATCACATTCGAGAATACCTATAATTGAGAAGCAAGCATCCTACAGAGGTAATAAAAAAATAAACCTCTTCATTTTACACCCCTGTTGGCTAGTTCCTCAATTTATAAAAATTCACCTTGATTAAACTCTCTTTTATTTTATTCACTTAAACTTAATAGGCGCATTCAATTTAATTATTTAAAAAAAACTTTAATTTTAACTTAGATTTAGAAAGTAAATTTCTATATTCTCTATTTATTTGAATTCGTTGCTCTTAATTTAAGCTAAAGAGAAATTTATAATAGTGCGGCTACGCGTATTGTCCTGCAGCACGTGCCATCGTAATGAACACCTTCGATCCTCATGGATTTAGGTAATAGAACGCCTGCTTTCTCGGTCGTCCGATTAATTGCCCTAATGCGCTTTAGCTAAACGGGGATAAATTTTAATAAAAATTTATATCCCCCCTTGAAATAGTAACTCCAATCGTTCTCAGAGATCGTCCGAAACTAACTTTCGATATCCGATAGCGTGAATTCTTACACCGATTAATAATTCGATTAGCCGGGAATTTCGAAAGATTTAAAGTTTCGCCAGATGTAGGAAACTTTAAACAGGATTACACGTCCGCGGTATGAATAATGGCGAGAAGATAAATGAAAAAACTTGGACTCATCTCCCTTTTTTTTAAATTCTGCCATCTCAAACATTAATATTCAAGTCCCTTGAATTTTAATAATTTTGAAATTAGAGCGGAAATTTTTTCCTCCCCCGGTTACCCTCGAATAATTTCAAACGCCGCGCCGCCGCCGCGG
>JAWWEM010036502.1:19572-32219 GCA_035582935.1 Ormyrus thymus | reverse complement strand
AGAAAGTTCCTTTGCCGGCGTTCCTCGCGCTCCGGACCCTCGACTTTAAGTAATTACAAAGCAACACAAGAACGAACGAAAATTCAAAGTTCGACATTCATAGCCAGGCCGGCTGCCTGGCGGGAACTTTCGCAAAAACGAGTATTCGAGCTCGCCAAACTTTTCTCGCGGACAATCGAGCTGCCTCCGCGCGTGCATTTTCGCTCCCTCGGCTCTCTTCTCGCGTCTCTTATTGATAAGAAATTTAAATTTTCCTCCACTTCTTAGTGCACTCGCGTTCTCACTCGAGAGACAAAGCAATACCCTCTACGACGCGGACGACCAACTTCTTGCACGAGGCTTTATAAGGTTCGTTAAATGTTCTTTTTCTTTTTTTTTTTTGAATTTTCAATCTTAAACCTTCTGCAAACCGAAAGTTTCGAAACAATTTAAATTTTCATTCGAAGAAACTTCCATCGGAAGGAGCTGCGGCTTGGAAAGTTTTTCATATATTTTCGCAATGCCTGCTAAATTTCGAGATAATAGGATATGTCGAAAACATAATAAACAAAAATTAGCGTCCGCCAATGCGATTTTCTCCTTGAATATTTTAACGCTTACCTCACACGGACGCGCGCGCGCGGGCATTCGAAAAATTCAAATCGACGCATTTGCGCCATTCAGCGCTACTCTCCGCTAATCACCTGCAGTTTTACTTAGTACAGATGTATTCTCGCGCGCGCACTTCTCTCTCTCTCTCCGCATCTGCGACTATGAACTTTTTCGGGAGTCAGAGCGCGGCTGTCGCGATATAAACTCCTGCTTGCTGCTTCGACCGAATGTTTCTTTAAACGCAGTTTCGTTAACTTGGTTTCGCGGCAGTAATATTTTAATTTCATTTCACGCTGCGTGAACGTCCACGGAATTGAGTTATACGATTTTTGTGAGTATTATTGATTTTTGTTGAATTTTAGATTTTTTTTTAATATTTTTTTTTATCGCGGAAAGCGCTCTAATAATTATTTAGTACCGCGAACTTATCAATATTTATGTCGGTCTCTCGTATCAGCAATGATGGATATTTTATTTTGCATAAATCAAACTAAATGCCCAAAATCTAAATTTATTACTTTGCACATTTTATGAAATTTAAAATAAAAGTGTTTTAAGTAATTACAGAAAACTTTTAAAACATGTTACACATTTTCATTAAAAAAAACAAAGTCCGAGAACTTAAATCATGATCATGTCTCCCTGTAGTTTACAAAAAAACTTGCGCTACGTACAGCAGACAATCTAAGAAGTACTTTTTTTTTTATCTTATTCTTGTACTCGAGATAAGTACATGCATTCCTTCGGGATTCCCTGCGGTCGGCTTTCGTTCCAAATAGAAATGTCACTCATAATCAGACGCAGGACTGATGTTTTAAGAAAGAAGATAGAAAGAGCGTCTCTATTTTCAGCGACCTCATGCGGCGGTTATTATTTGTGCGCGTAGCGAAAAATTGAAATTCTTGTCATGTTCAAAATAATGAATGATATTGAGTTCGAGGTTCTGCGGGGACAATATCAACTGCGGTGTTTACAAAGCGTTTGTTACTAATAAAATAAAGACCATTGAAATTCAGAAAAACTGTGACAGCTCAATTAAGCTGTGAAGGAAACTTTAATACAGATGTTAATTAGGCTAAGGAAACAATATCGAGCATAATTTTTGAACGAGCAGACTGAGTGTGCATACTTTGAAAAACATGTTGTTCGTTTTAAGTACTGTTTCGGGTAGTGGAGAATAATTAACGTTCCACAGTAATAATTTTCTTTTTACTATTACGAAGTTTTATAGTTGGCAAGAGAAAAAAAACTTTCAGTTTACAATGAAAACTCCAATTACAATCCCACCTCATTTCTATTTATAAATTCCAGGAGTTCACATGATTAAACATTAATCAGATGCAAAAAAAGTTAATTCGCTTTTGCAAGTATAAAAAATTTAATTCCGAAAATTGTACAGAATACTGTATATAGTATAGGATCAATAATTTTAGCACGATGTAATTTTCAGAAGTTGGATGGTGGTATTACAGCGAATTGAATATTCATTGATATTTTCTGTTTTTATTAACTTTACGCGATTAAATAGATTTTCGATAACAGTCGTAGCCGATGTAATTTACATGGGCAGCACATTCATTAAAATTCAGGAAACGTCTCGCGAATACAGCAACGAGGAATAAATTACCTGGCCGTACAATAACGTGTGCTAGGAATTGCGGAGCTTCTGTGATTTCGCGGTCTAGAAATATATAGTGCATGTATGAAGTGCAATTTAGACGGCGCAATTAATCAATTGTAGAATGAATACGGTATGAGCTATTTGTATTTGAAAATTATGTACACGTATTTCGCGTAAGCAAAATAGATGCACCATTATAAAACGATTGCACGAATGTGATTTCACTATTTCCTAAGAGTGTAGTATCATTTACATTTGAATCTCTGACAAAAAGATCCATTTTAAATGATTTACTGCATTAGCTTAATTGACTAATTTGTAATCAAACGACTATTTACCTCGGTGGAATTTGAATTTGGAAATTTACAGTAAACTATTGAGTCTTTTTGGCGTATATTGTATTAGGTATTAGTTTCTCCTGCGTTCGTAGTTCCAGTATAATTAACTTTGTAATTTTAATCAGCATTTTATCCAGTTTGAAATTTGAATAAATGAGGATGTAATTTATATGATAAATATTGTTGTCTTTTAAAGTAACATTTTTTTCAAGGAATCGAAGCTAATTTTAATTAAATTATGTTGCGATATATAAAGTTACAATTTATTTTATTTTTAATCCTTAGGCTGGTTTGTAAGAAAAGCATTGTACTGCAAGGCTGGAAGGCAACACGAGAGTAATTAGAAGTAAAATGAAGTACACGGTTGCTCAGTTTTTTGAAAAATTTTTAGTAAAAACTTGGCATTTTTCATTGTTAAATTATAGCGTTTTTTCTACCATCTTTACAAACAATATTTTTTTTCAACGTATTTACAAACTTGTTTTTTTTTTTTTTTCACATATCCTGCACTCGGACACTGAGAACTCGTAATTGTCAATAACGAAATTCAAATTTCATTATCAAGCTAAAGTTAACGCTTTCGACGAGCTTACGCGCTGCTTACTCGCGCGCGTAAATTTAATTACCAGCCTACACGCTCACTGGTCCAAAAGGTCAAAATGATTAACAGCTTTTTGTTTATTTGCCAGCTTATTAGCCGGCCATTCTGTCGCCCAGCTCGCAGCCCCCTCGGCCGACGAGCGCGCCAATCCAGCGCGAGCGAGAACATCCACACCGGCAAGCGTAAAGTCACTGACCTATAATCGTAGCGAGGATGAGGAAGCCGAGGACGGTGGCCGTGCCGACGGTGACGACGAGGTCGTACTCGTGCTCGGCGAGGTCGGCGAGCTCGGGGTCCCCGGGCCAGCTGGCGTTGCCGCTGGCGTTGAGGGCCTCGCGCAGCGCCGAGTCGTTCCAGGTCGCGGAGGCGGCGGCCAGCGGCAGGCTCAGGTTCGCCGCCGTGCCCCGGGCTCCGGAGCCCCACGTCCACCACAGCTTCTCGCCGCCCATCGCGCTGAAATGCGGAGCGAGAGCTTTGTTATTGGGTTGCCGCGGGCTGCTGGCCAAGTGTGCTTTCGGTAAGGGTACGGGTTGACTGGATCGTGAAAATAACGCAAGTTTTATATCAAGCTGGTTCGCGCGGAGGTGGGGTCTGCGGCTTTTGCTGGCGAATTTTTTCGGTCGGCAAAGTCCCGCTTTGATTATTGCCCGAAAATTTTACGAGAACGCAATGAAAATTATATTTTTAAATAAATAAAGCCACATGCTCCCGCGGCGTTTCGATCGATATATTTCAAGCCGCGAGGAGGATTAAGTTTAAATTAAAAAGCACAGTGTGCCGTGCCAAAATATTATTTTTCAATTACATCGCTGACTCTATTTTCCCCGGGCCTCGGGAAATTTGTGCTCGCCGGCTCGAAGTACATTATAAAGCAAGCGGTTGAGGGCGCGCTTCAAGGGCAATACGTCAACGCACGCGTCGTCGTGCGCCGCTTCGCCGAACCCTTTTTTTACAGCGAGGGAAAGAACTCGCCTGCAACACACGATTACTTTGTAAACACGCTTTGCTACCTCGCGGCTCTCTCTCTCTCTCTCTTTTATCGCTCCATTACGATTCGCCATAAGCGTGAATTCAGTCGCAGGCGCGACTGTTTAAAAAAACGAAGAAAAATGGCCGCGGTCCGAATCGATTCCGGCCAAGTGGTTTTTAAAATCTCGAGCGTCACATAGCTTCTCCTCTCTAAAATCCCTCTCTCGCGGGGGAGGCAGTAATTGAAAAATGAGAAGAAAAAGCACGAGCGACTCTTTGAAAATGCAGCTCGATTGCTATTCGGCAAAGTGCGCAGGACCCGGTAGCTGATTGAATGAATTTCGAGAGGACTCGAGCGGCGTATATACACACAGAGAGGCAGAAACTCCCGCGCAGCTACGGAAGTTCCGGAGTCCCTGCAATTTCCGATTAATGGGTTCGCGCCGCTCCGAGAATTACAAGGCGATCGCAAGGCAAACAATGCGGATTCTTCCCCGACGAGTCGGCTCCTTTCTCCCAGTCTGTTACAGTTCCTGCAACAAGTCCCCCTCCCCCTCCCCCCCCCCCGCGGTGCGTCGCGCGGCGTTGATTGAAAGTGTGCCTTTCACGCCTTTAATTGGAGCAGCGACGCAAAGAGACTACTTTCCCGGTCCTCTCTTTCTCTCCCCTTCTTGATTATTCGTAATTACTTCGTTTATAAAGAGAGCGCGGAGAGGAGGACCGGACGTCGGTAATGAAATAAAGTTACGAAAGATCCCTCGGGTCTAGCTCGCGAATTCAATCCGATAGCTTCTCTAAGAAAATTTTCTTCCGCGACCTTTCTTTAATTCGATTTCGCCCGGGGGGGATGTAATAGACGTCGGTTCGTAGCAAGCACGACTTTCTGCGAACGCTGTAGCGAGCGCTGTAAGTAAATAAATTAAGACGACAAAGAAACTTTTCACTCGACCAAAATGTCCATTTTCATTATTTATTACTTTGCCTCCTTTCAAGCAAATATACACCAACGTTTGCTTCAAACAGCCGCAAAAACTCTATCGAGCTGCATCCGAACAGTCCTGAGTAAACAGGGGATTACCGAAGCCGCAGCTTGTTATTCCGCCCCGAAAAAATTTCAGCGCGCTCGGCGCGTCAGCTTTTAAAAGTGCACGCAGCCGGTCCATTACCTCAGTTAATCCCGGTTGGGAAGCATCGTCGATCCATCGGCGAATCACTGCGCAGCCGTGGCGACTCCGCGCCCACCTGCAACAGAAAGCCAAGTCTTCATCAGACAAATTACTGCGGATGATATTAACAAATAGCGCGGGCACGGCGGGGAATTCGCGAAAGCCGAGGCGGCTGGAATTCGGAAAGTGCGATGGGATATCGATTCCGAGGCGTGCTCGGGCATATTTCGCCGGTCGGAAGATCACCCTCTCGCTTTTTTTCTCATTTTCATATCCCCGATGTGTCACCGGTATATTAAAACTGATGCGACTCGCCGATCGAGCTGCGGATTCTTTGGCCAAATCTCTCTATTCCGCGGCATACAGAATACATCGCCATCCTCTTTCCCGCCTTTTATATCCCCGCGACTCTTTTCGTGGATTTCGGCGCGCGAAACATTCGGAGGCCCGAGCGCGGAATAGACCTGGAAACGTGTGTATTTCATTTTAATGTTCGAAATTTGCTGATTTCTTTTTTGAATTGCGGCTGTTTGAATGGAGTTTTTCGACCGCTCGTAACTCACTTTTATGCTTTCGGGTATTGTAACTTTTGTAGTGCGACGTATTGATTTATTTTAATTCGTTTATTATGATTTTCTAGGGGCCATAAGTTAATAAAGAAAGTTTGGAGTCTGCGGAAGAGACAAATCAAATTTGACGCCTTTTGATGTAATTGTGTAATAATTCGTCTAATTAACATCTGACTTCTATAATAATTGAGTCAATTATTTGAAGCCAGTGTGGGCAATATTGGGTTAAGAAAGTTCGTGACTTACTAAAAGAAAAAGAACGAGAAAAGTAGAGAGCTAAGAGAAAGAAACGGAAGTTATGCGGCTGAGGTTAATTATCTACTAAATAACAGAGTACTTCTGATGAGCGAATCTTCGAGAAAGTATTCAGGAAAATGTTTACAAGTTTAAACAATAATGATACTAATAAAAGTTGAAAGTGAAAAAGAACTAATGTATTAAAACTCTTATTTACCGTCCACGGTAGAAAATTAATCAGTTTGGCTGGTTAACGTGTATTTTAAATGGAGCGCTTTTTAGTTAAAATTGATGTCTAAATTAAATAAAAACAATTGGAAAATCATTTTAAAAGGTAAAATCGTTATCGTTACACTGAAATATTCACGAGCAAACCTTATTCAATTATTTTGTAATGACAAAAATGAATAGCGATTTGTCATTTTGAACCATAAAACAAGCTAAGAATCGGTTAAAAACTGCTTAAAATTTGTACCCGGGGTTTTTACCATCCAGAGCCAACGCGTTGACGAAAGCCTAATCCGTTCTTGATTCTCCGAAATTCCTTACCACTTAACTCACAAGGCTTTCGAGCAGCTCGAAAAAGGCGCGGCTCGCCGAGGCCTCTCGTCAGCCCGGCTGCCCGCGTGCAGGTGCGTCGCTCGCGCGTGGATTATTTCGGGAATGCCGGGAGTTCTGGGAATTCAGCCGTGAGAAGAGCCGCGCTGCGCGACTGTATATAGTTATCCGCCCGCGCCGAGGATACAATTGCGCCGGAGTTTCGTTGGCGCTGCACGGCGAGCGAGACTTATTCACTTGCCGGGGCGACGTCAGAATTCCCGTTAAGGAATGTACCTCGCGCGCTGAGCGCGCTTATCTCCGCGACTTGCTAATTACGGTGTCGATTTATCCTGGCTTAGCGCGGCAAAAATTTATCTTCGCCGTATAAGCGGGGAAGCGTGATTCCCGCGATGGATCTTTTTAAACCATTTATTTTATGATATTCGGTCGAGATCGCGGCAGCGTATATACTTCATCTCATTTAAGTACGAAAGATCGGCTAAAGCAATAAATAAAAAGTATCGCGCGCCCTCGCGCGCTAAAAGGCACGAACAGCTAAATCGAAAGCGTTATCCAATAATTGAAACGGGCCGCAATGCGATTAGGTTAAATCTTGTAACGCACTGTTGCATCCGCAGCTACATACAGAGCGGGAGTGAGAGAGAGAGCGATTCGCCGAGCGCGTTACAGCATTACCGCTAATTCCAGCTTCCTGCAACGAAACAATAACGCATTAGCGTAAAAGATGACGCGTACACGTGTCTCTCAGCGCTCGGCGCGTAATGAATTCTACGCCCCCCCCCCTCCTCATTAGCGCTGAAGGGCCACTCGGAAACAGAGGCCGTTTCGCGACAATCAAAGCCGCGCGCCGGCCCGACAAATCAAACGAACTGCCCGGCCAAAGTATATTACCGTCTCTCTCTCCCTCCCTCGGCTTATTATCTTGATTATCTTAATGCGAGCCCACACACAGGAGCGACTCATGAATAGGCGGGAGCGCAAGCAGGGCCCAGATACACTCCCGGAATATGCATGAGGACGCTCCGGCTTAATCTGCGAAATCGCCGGATAACCGAACGCCTTCGGAACGTCGACTGCATGACCGCGAGCTTCGGCCGTCGTCGTGCCGTACAATTGAGCCGTCGAGAAAGCAAGCTGCTATTGTTGACCTGCTCGACTTGGCGGTTTTGCGCGTTGGCATTTTTCGGGGAGGCTTGCACGCGTAAGTCGAGTGCGCGGGACGTGGCTGCTCGCGGACGATTGCTTTTTGATTGAGCGACGGTGAAGAATATTTTATTCGCTTTTGTTAACGAAAAAAGCAATTGATTGAATAATTTTTTTAAATTAAATTTATAATAATGCGTGCTTTCGGCATTAATTGTCAATTACCAGGGCAGCGAGAAAAGTGGCAAAAATGTTTTGATGAAATTGTGCAATTGAATATATTTCGCTCTCTGCTTTTATTTTCTGCTTTATATTTAAACGTCATTTTGTTTTATGAATTATTTTCACATTTCATTTTTTTTTTCGTTTAAACTGTGTGAAAAAATTAATGAACATATTGCCCGATCTTTTTGAAACTTTTTAAATTGAATTCCAGACTTTTGTAATAATAATTTGCCAGTTGCTATTTGGTTAAATGCAATTTAAAATTGTAATTTACCTATTTATCGACATGAAAGTTTTATCAATATTGAGGTCACAATATGCTTCAACAAAGATTACGATCGATTACTAAATTACAAAAACAAATATGAATTAAACGCAAAGTTCTTGTTAAACAATCAATAAACTGCCACGAAATTGCGTATGCACATATTTTCTGCTGGAAAATCAAAATAATTATACATATTCATTGTTTACAACGTTACTGCTGTAAAATACGATATTTAAATAATTATGAAAAATTCTTAATAATCCGAGCATGGGCAATAATAATAGATATCATATTTTTATTGTACGTTGAATTAAGCTTAAACAGTGTAATTTTGCGGAATTACAACCAAACAGTCCTTCGAGAAGCCTTCGGTTTTAAAAATCGAGTCGGGAAATACACCCTCGTTGCGCTCCTTTTTTCTTTATAAAAACACTGCAGCGTAACGAGTCGCGGCGCTTCTAACAAGCAAGCCGAGAGTGTCCGGAAGGGCCGTTTCTGCGGCTGCACCCCGCAGGATCAGACCATTTTTCAAAGAGCCGCCCGGCAGAATTGGAAAAATCCAATATGCGGTCACCTAGGCTGCACCTTAAGAATCGCCTTTTGAATGATTACCTCCCCCCCCCTCCGCCCTCTTCCTCGGCGCCGGTGCGCTTGCAGGTTTTCCCTTTGTGCGCGCTGAATCCGTATATTTTTTGATGAGAGGCCGGCAGCGCGCCTTAGGCTCTCGGAAATTTGCTTTTCTTATTTATTACGACAGAAAGGGGTCCCGCGGAGGAGCCGCCCGGGAGGGAGAACTGCGAATGCAGCTAATAAAGTAAAAAGCTCTTTCATATATCAAAAGGCACGAGAGAGGGAAAGACGCTAATATACAATGATTTCGACCGCGATAAATTTCCTCCCTTTCTCCTGCCGTACGTCTCTCCCCCCCTTTTTTTTATTATCAGCGCGAAAGGGCGATAGAATTTTTGAAAATAGAAATTTATGTCCGCGCGCGGAGGAGGAGCCCCAATTTTGGATTCGATTTTACGACGAGAATATAAGCTGA
The DNA here is from genome assembly GCA_035582935.1 of Ormyrus thymus. NCBI lineage: Eukaryota > Metazoa > Arthropoda > Insecta > Hymenoptera > Ormyridae > Ormyrus > Ormyrus thymus. Next base: position 22,885 of record JAWWEM010036502.1, on the reverse strand, counting down.
ATATTCATTTTTGAAAGCAGCCAAAATAAATCTCTTCCTCTCCGCTCTCAAGGCCAGCGTAATTGGAAGGGCTGCAGCCTTGACGTGCGCTCCCAACTAAAATCGCAGTATATGCGCTGTATATTTTAGAAAGGGAATTGGGTTAATCGAAGCCTCCCCGAGATTACGTTATGATAAAGTTCTAAAGCCGTTTAATGCGCTGTAACTATTAATTCGCCGCCGCGCGGCAATAATCTCGGCCCGTTTAGCCCGAAAAAAGTGCGGCTGCGCCTATATATACTGCACACAATCCAGGGACAGAACTCGGGGCGAAATTAATTGCGCAGCTACTGCGCTAATTCATTGTTGGATAATTCGAGGTGGCGCTCTCGGATAATTTCTCATCAACCTATGCCGCCGCCTGCCGCTCCGCCGAGGCGCGATGTCCGCCCCAACTACTATACGCAGCGCGAGAGCAAGAGGCGTTAAAAGGGAAAGAGCGGAGAGAGAGAGAGAGAGAGAGAGGGGGGGATACAGAGAAGCGCAAGGAGCCCGTCTGTTAGGATAATCTAATGAGAAGTCAGACCCGGGAAATGGTATTATGTCATTCAACTGGGCTGTGCGAGTGTAATACCGGGCTCCAATAAAGCTCCAGCGAGAGCTGCTCTCGCGAAAGTTCGAGGCCGCGTCATCGGTTATTCTGACGTCGCGGCGCTCCTTCAGAAATCGGCGGCCCGAAGTCACCGACGCGGCCTCATTGAATTCAGAATTACGGGGATCGAGCGTCCGTTTCGTTGCCGCGGAAAGAGGAAGGCCTTGCTCCTCCTTGATTCTTAGTTTTATAATATTGACAAATTTTGTTGGGATTTGTTTCTAAAAAATTTATGTAACGACTGGATACATTAAAAATAAGTTTAAAATTGAAAATTATTACGTAATTATCAAATAAATAAGGCAGAAATTAAAATTAAAACTTAGGTTAAGTCAATTTTAATAGGTCAACCAAATTTTATAAAATTTTTTATAATTTTTCACAGATGTCGGAGAGTAGAAAAATACAAATTAAATTTAACAATCATTTTTATTTATAATTTAATTAATATTTGAATTGAATTAATTAGTATAAAACAAATTTTATAAAATTTATTAACTTAACCTAGCTTATTTTAATTTTTCTGATTTTGCCCTATTTATGAAATAATAATGTAAGTATTTACAATTTTATACCCACTTTTAATATATTCAGTCGTTACCTAAAAATTTTGTGGAAAAAAAATCCCACAAAATTTTTAAATATTATAAAACTGAAAATCGTGAAAGAGCAAGGCTCTTCTGCGGCAACGAAACGCGGTTCGGCTCATCTCATTTTAATTTTTCAGTTTGTGCCTTATTCATTTAATAATTACGTAATAATTTACAATTCTAAACTTATTTTTAATGTATCCAGCAGTTACATAGATCCTTTAGATACAAATCCCATCAAATTTGTTAATTATTATAAAACTAAAAGTCAAGAAATAGCAAGGCTCTCCATGATAACGAAACGCGGCTCGGCTCGTTTCACGAAGGTGGCGAGTAGGCGCTTCCGTAGTTCGGCCTGCAGTGTGATTTTTCATTGCTCTTCTCGCGAATCTGCAAGCTTAGTTTTATATTATCCCGATAATGCGTCAATTTATTTGGCCAAACTCGCGAGACTGATCGTATTCTACAGAAATTTATTGCACACAATCGCAGTATCGCATGTAAATAAATTATACGTAATGAAATCTTACGCACAAATACCGTTCTTTTGCAAAGATGAAGCTGATTTTAAAGATATGCCATTTTAAATAGAGAATAAATTAGTTAGTTGTATTGCATCGTTATTTCAATTCCGAAAGAGAATCAAATGCTGCAGAGTCCACACAGCTTGAAATAAAATAAATTATCGAGAAAAGTACAAAGCAAATATTTGCCTCTCGTCGAACCAAGTATTTTCTACTGAGCCCGAGTAGCTGCAAGGTAACATTTACTTACCAAAACGTTATTCTTTCCAAAAGCCAACATTGACAGAGGCGCGGAAATGTAACGCGGAAAGCCGCGGGAGGCAGAAATTTACGTCTCGATCCCAACGCGATTTCATCTTTCCCGGCTCGCGCTCGAAAAATGCGCTCTCGCAGCTTGGGCTTCCTCCGCAGCGGCGGCCCGGTACAACTCGGCTGCTCGTCGGGGGGGGAAAGAACAAGATTTCGAGGAGCGCGAAAGGGGAAGGCTTTGAATTTCCAGCGAAGCGACAGGTGGAAGAAGCAGCAGCAGCAGCAGTCGTGTCTTAAAAATGATTGAAAAGTCGAGAGGACTTTGTCGATCCCCGATTCGAGCGAAGGAAGACGGAAGTGCTGCCGGCCGGACTAAGAGAAAAGAAATATATAAGGTATTCGAGTCAGGCCGGGTCGTATTAGTCGGCGGTGCACGTGACCGGGTTCCCCAAGATTGCGCGAGTTCCAGTCTGGCACGCTCGCTCCTTTCTTCTCTCTCTCTCTCTCTCTCCCCCGCGTCTCTTTATTCGTTCTCTTTCCATTTCACTTTTACGTGCCGCCTTTCCACTGCCACTTATTTAATAGGATGGATATGTCTTTTAGATTTCGGGCCGCTTGCGGCCGCCGGAAGTGTGCAAATTTCAATATCGCGTAAACTTTCGAGACTTACGATCGGCGCGCGAATTTTTATGGGCAGCTCTTTCTCGACCCGGGCACATCTTTATCTCCCGTATCGAGGACTTTATTTTATTCAAACGTCTTCGGGGGCGAATTTAATTGTATCCATTGTTTCCCGCGGAATCTCCCGGCAGGAAGGGTATATACATACATTGGAAACTCGGTGACGTTTTTCAACGAAATTGGCGGTAATGAAATTTTCTGCAATTAGGAGCTTTCGAGTCTCGTGAGTACTTGGGATCCAATGAGGTTTATTTTATTTCTCCGGAGAAGTTTCAATAAACAAACTTATACTTGGCTACACTATAAACAAGTACTTTACTTTATGTCTCAGATCGGAAGTATTCTTTGCGAATATAAAACGTCTGAAAACTTTCTTAAATAATGGCGGATGCGTGTTTTTCCGAAACTTTTAGTTTATCACGAAAACTTTCGTTCCATTGAAATATGCTGAATTTACGTTAAACTGATTCCACCGGGCAAAGTTATTATTTGCGATAAGAAGCAAATATTTGCTGAAATTTGAATGGATGAGTTTTCAGACTCCGCTGAAATTATACAAAACTCTCTCTCTCTCTATTCGTATCCAACGATCATCGAACTCTAAAACTCCCCATAAAATCACGAGCCCGTTCCACGCC
>JAWWEM010036502.1:0-16620 GCA_035582935.1 Ormyrus thymus | reverse complement strand
AGAGAGAGAGAGAGAGACAATATCGCGACATCGGTAATTGCATTTCGCGGCCGACACGCTGCCGTAAAATACCAAGTTTTACCGCCCACGCTAAAAGCCCTGCCGACGGCGGAGCCGCCGGGAGGGAGGAAACAAAGGGAGCCGCTGAGAGCCGCCGCCGAGAGGCACATCGCAAAATTCCCCCCCGCGACGAAAATCGAAAGGGCCGGGGAATTATAGCCGGCCTGGCCTGGTTATATTCCGGATGATTATTTAGCTTTGGATTAGCTCGGTTACGCACATACTTTCGCCGTAATTTCCCGCCGAATTGCCCAAGTTTCTCGATGACGATCCTCTCTCTCTCTCTCTCTCTCCCTTCGAGCTAAGTGTGCAAGAGCGCCAAGTGTTTCTGTTTTCGAGTAATATTGTCGCTGATGCAGCGGGGGCTCCATTTTTTATTCCGGCTTAATGGTTTCGCGTGCTTGGGGCGCTGCGATTCGTACGTATACGCGATTTTGCGGATTTATAAATGGAAGGTTATTAGATATTTTTTAATTAAAAAAAATTCAATTACCGGGCTGCTCGCTCCGCCGATGTAAAATTCCGAAAAAGGATCGCGGGAATTTTCGAATGAACATCTTTTTTTTTTTTCCTCTCGCAAGGCAAACATTTAATAATATCAGCCCGGATATTCTCCCCGTTTAAAACCAACGCTCACTCTCGTGTAATTGAATTTTATTTGCTCAATGTAAGCCTCGTTATTCTGCAATAATCGACCGATTTCCAAGCTCAGTTATAATTTTTGCCCGCTGCCTTCCTACGACCGACGCTAATCTCAGCCCACGCTTTTCCCTTTAAAGTACCGGACCGTATTTAACGGAACCGAAGGAAACTGTGCTCCATCACAACAGGAAGCCACTTTGCGGCAATTCATCCGCAGAAAGTTTGCGCCGAGGGCAAGAAAGAAAGGCAAGAGGGATAGAGAGGGATTGTTAAGATAGTACACTTCGTATCGTCTTTGCAAGAAAAAGCTTGGCTTAGTGTCGAGCGCAAATCGCGGTAACAAAGAATTCCAATAAAGTGAAACTAATATGGAATATCGGAAACGGTAACGGAGCGTAAGAAATATGACAACGCGCTCCGACGCCAAACCTGCGCGTAGCCGCCGATATATATATATATATATATATATATAGATAAACTTCGGGCCCCGACAGTCGAGCAAGAAACGATGTCGAAGATACATAACGGAATGCGAAACATCCGCAGACGACGGGTAAAAAAGCACGAATTCGTATTATCTGGAAATAACTGATACCGTGCCGTTTCGAGCGCGAACAATCCGGGCGAGCAATCATTTATTCCTGCGTGGAGTCTCGCGATGTTTGGAGAATTCAGACTCGGTAAACAACAACAACAACAATCGGGCATTCCGCATTTGCAAACAAACTCTGCTTCTATTGCTTTCTCGGGAGTAAACTTTGACTTACCTTTGAGATTTTACGCATTTACATCGCCAACGCCGTTTGTGGCTCGAGTGCTGTTCTAACTTGGGAGTTATGCGCAGTAGATTTTTGGTCTATTTTCAAAGTATTTACTTCTGATATTTATTTGCTCGGTTATTGATTTGAATCAGACGTTAATCGTCACCATAAACTACCCGAAATATACGAGCCATAATCCCCAAATTACTGAATAGAAATTGGAGTAAACTAACCTTCAGTAGGACGGAGCTGAACAAAAACAAACCTCGAAATAGCGCAGCTGCTTTTGTTGAAAAACATCTTGTAAACTCATTTATGCATTCCGTCACGTCGCGAGACAGCAAAAACCGAACGCGTCATTAATAGAATGCAGCGCGCTCTCTTTTTGCAGCGACGCTCCGCCGGCGTCTGCGTTCCGGCAGAAAAACCCGCGCGTACGTTTTTCCCGCGCAAATAATAACCGCGCGGGACACAAAACTTTGCAAGTAGGAAAAAGAAGAGGAATACAAAAAACGCCGAGAGTCTGCCGATATGCGAACTTACAACCTCAGGAGCGCCAACGCTTTTAAGGTAGTTCTTCATAGAATTCAATTACTGGACACAGTACGGAAAAAACTACTCGAGATTCTCTGAACTTTGAAGAATATATTGGAATTTTTTGCACCCCGATTGCCAAACTAATTTTGGAGAAAAAAACTGTTAAAGTTTATCTGTTATACATGCTAGCAATGTATATCGTACTATTACGTGCATTATCATTAACGCGTTACTACACAAAAACACTGCATTCTATAATGCAAAAGTAGGATATCAAAGTTGAAAATTGTTACTTTTTTGGTTGAATGCAAATGAGGGGTAGGCGAACTAATTGACGAGATATGTGGTGTAGAAAAAACAAAAATATATGATTTCATAACCACTTCCACGGTCTCCGTAAATGTGGCAACGTCGCATTAATAGTAATTATAAAATACATATGGATAAATAATTCGTATTATTTCATATTTATTGTTATGAATGAATTGACAAAAAATAAATTAGTTATATTATTAAAAATATAAAATTTATAAGTAAAACAACATTTATAAAAACTGTTCAAACCTGCGAAGGTGCGAAATTTATTAAATATAAATACTACGTAGTAAATCGCTATACGTAGAAAAAATATTCATATTATTTAAACGTTGTTATTTTAACACGAATATTAACTAAAAGAATCTTATAATTTATAAGCATATTTAATGAACACCATACGTATAATTCAATTAAAAATTTTGCAAACTTTAATCATGGGTATTCTCGGTTGACTTCGGAGTCTGTGGAGAACTACCTTCATGACTGTCCACTCCACTCGATCTTCTCGCGCGCACGCCCACATTTATTGAGGCCTGATGTGATCCAGCCTTTCCGCGGGAACGTATACAGCGTCGATAGGGGACGTGTAAACAGGCTGAGAAGTGCATCTACGACGGCGAAACGCCGACGCGACGCTGAAATTATTACCGGCAGGGCGGCAACGGCGGAGGACCACAGCTTCTCCACGAATTTTTCGGAGCGGCTTGCTTTCGCATCAGCTTTTAATGTCGGCGTTTGCGGAACACAAACAAAAGTCGCCATGAGAAAAACGCGCTAGGCGGCCGTGTCTCGTTTTAACGAAAAATCGGCAGAATACGTCGACGAAAGAAAATTAACATATCACTCGAGAGAAGATATTTTTATACTTGCTCGGCAGAAGATGTTTTGCTCGTTTTGCAGGTAAATTAATACGCTGTTAATATTATATGTATTAGCTCTCTTATCTTATTTGTACTGCAGCAAAAATAAATAATTGCCCGTTTCTACCGTTCAACCAAAAAACAATCAATCGCGTAGGCACACGGAGAAAAATTTTTTCTATAAAATTTTTCTCTGCGCAGAATATTTTTTGCCCAATGATTCTTTTATATATTCCCTCTGAGAAATCAGAATGTCAATAGTGCATTTAATCAGTTGCCGCATGGATGTATATTTATTGAAAATGAATGGAATGCTTTGTCTATTGAGAGCCGTAATGAAGCTCGCCTCTGTAGCGATTATAAAGAGTCGGCGGCAAGTTCGAAAACTGCCTCGGCTCTCTTTTTTTCTCCCCGCAGCTTCCTGCGGAAAATGACAGCTTTCGCGCGCGAGTCCGGGAGGCCTGCCACCTTTGCGAGCGTCGGCGAAAATTTAGGTCGAAGTGGAATTATCGATAAACCGGAGGGAAAAAGGCCGGGAATTTTCGCAGCGGCGTCTTTGTTATTTCGCTCTTTCTCGGTCCGCGTTGCATTATTTCTCGCGAGTTTTTCCCCTTAAAATATGTATGAATAAGCGCTCCTCGCGGCCGGGAGGGAAATTGTTCGGTGATCAATCAACGTTGCTCCCGCGCGACAGACTTGCCCCGCGTGTCGTGTCCGCTCGGCGTCGGATCTCAAGGACGGCGGTGCGCGTCTTTTATTTTCCGCCGTATACTCGAGAAAGACATGTCGCAGACGTACATTTAAAATGTATTGTTGCCCCGCGGCGTACGGTATTATGTAACGGCGTTACAATGCTGCAATGCCTTTGACGTGTATAAATCTGCAGTATTTCGGGGGGGGGGGGGGGGGGGGCGGGGAAAAATGATGTACAAACTTTTTCGAACATTCTTTTTACGAGCTACTCGCTGTAATGCTCTCATGCATCAACGTACTTTGGCTATGTAAGATATGCTTTAATGCTATTTTTAAATTCTCGATAAAACATTTAGCCGACTTGACTGGTACAAGAAATTCCGTATTGTTTGTAATCTATATATATCTGTAGGGCTATCAATTTTTAATATCCGATAAAGCGATGCAGGTTCGAATAATGCTATGTACAAGAAAGAAATTCATTTGCTTTTAATCAATTTTAAATTTATTGATTTCCTGGACGATGCAGTGGTACCGGATGATATCGATGCTTTAATTATGGCCCAATTTATTTTCATTTCATAACCTACTGCAAAGACGGCCCATTCTGCACTTCAATACCAACATTTTCTCGCGCCGCTACTTCTGGTATCAATTGAAATTCTCGCGTCGCGAGTATCACCCCCCCCTCCCCCAAAAGAAAGCAGCACCGCGCACGTCTGGCGTCAAAACAGAGCCTCCGTCCGGGCGACAAGTGCCGCTCGTGCATTCTGCATCAGCTGCCGCCCGCCGTACAGCCGGAAACCGCCGGCAGCCAGAAGGGAAGACGACGCTGCATAATGCAAGCGGCGCGGTTTTATGCAAGTACGGGAGGCGCTCGGCAGTTGCGCTATTTCCCAATAAGCTCGGAGCCGCGCATTAACGCCGGATTGGCAAAGAAAGCGGGGGCGGCATCTGCTCCCACCCCGCTGCACTTGGTAATGGTCGCTTTCGCTGCTTACGCGGCTTGACCAATTATCCGCGCGGCGCGCTTCCTTTTGTTTTCAGCGGCTCGCTGGCTTTGCGGCTTCCTCGGCTTAAGGAAGGTGCGCCCTCGGCGAGTGAATTGTTCATGTTAATTAGGCGCGCCCTTGGACTTTTTGGATTTTCGGGCTGAGGTTCGTTTTTGGTTTGCTTGCTGACGTAATGATTAACAAGGGAGCTTCGGCGCTATTGTTTCGTTCTAAAATCTAATTAGAAATCAAAGTTCGGAAAGTGGGTTCATTTTAGATTTGTTTTTTTTTTTTTCTAATTTAATATAATTCAAGTGTTAAGGGCGTTCTTATAAAATAATATTGGATATTAGATAAGGATTCAAACGTACTCGAGCTCTTACAGAAAAACAGAGGGAGCTCGAGCATACATTTGCATACATTATAAGATACGAAAGCGTTTCATCTCAAATAATCATTTTTATGCTAAGCTAAAGTGAAACCGTAGGAGCCAGCTTGCAAAAAGATATCAAAAAATTAACTAGAATCCTCGGGAAAATTCCTAATCCCGTAGACGGAATAATTCTAGATTGAAAACGCTTTCTGGATTAATAATTCTAATATTTCAAAGAAAAGCGTTTAACGAGCGCAATTTTAATCCAAGAGTTCAAAGCAGAATTTATATCCCAGCGTTAAAATGAACATTAAATCCGCCGTGTAATCAAACAAAATGCGCAAGCACCCGTCCCAAAGAGGGAACGAAATAAGCTCCGGCAGCCGGCATTCCCCGAGTTATTCGTAAACAGATTCATTCGCCCAAAACTCGCGGTCTCGGCTTCAGAAAGACGCCAGCCGACTCCGTGCACCCCAGTCGGCCTACAGTCAGCTCCGCAAAATTCCGTCCGGATTCCCAAAACGCATCGCGCCCGATTGCTCGCGTGCGGTATCGGCCTCCTCAGCCTAACAAGCTGGCAAATGCTGCCTCGCGCGGTGAATATTTGGACGAGGCGGGGTAACGCGCGCGACGACGGCGGCTCTCGCCTTTCGGCGGTCGGGTCTCTCTCGCGGAGCGCCGTGTATGCAATGCGATTGCCGACTGCTACCTGCGCGGGAGTTAAATCCCCCCCGTGGCGGGAACGTGACTAGACTGCGATCGTCTAAGTTACACCTGCATGCGAAGCTTCGACGCCGAGAGGGTAAGCAGTAAATCGAATGGCGCACTCGGCTCGCTCAGTGATCTTGGGCGTAATGGAGACTCGACTTCGAGCCTTTTCGGTTGATGAATTCATTTTGCGGCTTAATTCGTTCGTTTCGCTTCCAGCTTTTTGCGGGGTGTATGTAGGAGGTTTTTTTAAGCTTTATTGCGTTATTATCCTGTAGTTAGGAGCAAATGATAAGCTCATTTTTAAGTGGGTTAATTCGATAAAAATTGCCGCGAATAACACTTAATCGCGTATTTTTTTTCTGGGTTAAGCGCATAAAGTTTGTTACTCTTATGAGAACGGGCAAGAACTCACCGACTAAACTTCCAGAAAGATCACAAAGGCCAGGCTTTCTTTGAGGCAAGAAGCGAGGACAAAAACGATTCTCATGTTAATGCACTTTCGCATTCAAATTTGGCGCGCCTCTCGACGACCGGCTTTTTCTCCCCTCCCGAACACCCTGGCCGGAAGGAGGGCCGCGCCTCCTCCGAGCGCTGCGCGTCTCGATATTTCAGCCGGGAGATCGCTCGAGAAATGCAATCTCGCCGGGCGCGCTCGGCCCTCGGCGAAAAGAAATTGCTCGCGTCGCCGACAGAAAGTTACATTATACGCGTATTACGTCCCTGCGGACGGCAGCTATGCAAAGTGGCCAGGTAAAATCGTTTGGCTATCGATCGCGGCCGCCGCCGCCGCCGCGCGGAGGAATTAGTATAATATCCCTCCTTACATACGAGCCGGCTGGCCCGCCGGCGAATTACCATAATCGTCGGTAATAGCCGGCGGGGGAGGGCGCCGCCGCGGCCTTGCGTTCACTCTCGATCTTGAACTTTCGAGCCACCCCCGAGTCGAGCATCGATCAATTTTGCCGCGAGCCTCCGGGGAGATCAGCCGATAGCCGCCGATCTATCCCACCGGCCCGGGGAGGAACTTCTCCGGCTCGGCCGGGAGAAGCTGGCTTTCCGCGCGCTTTTTTCGAGCTCTTCGCTCTGCTGTATAATGCAGAGGGGGAGGGGGGGGGGAGTGGAGCAGAAGCTGCAGCGCCGAATCTTGCTGACGCCGACGCGGTCGGCTTGCTTTTTTCCTGACTGCATTTTCACTTTACTTCAGGATTGAGAGAGAGGGAGGGAGGAGAAATCTCGTTATTGATGGAGTCACGCGAAAAATACATTTTAATCGGGACCTTGAGGCGGTCTATTTTCGAATCGGCGGCTCGTATTTTTAAATTTCTAAAGGATTCGCATCGGAGTTTTATTTCTAATTTCGGGCTCGCCGGCTCCTCTTATTCGATGGGTTGAAGATCGATTTTTCTTGGAAGGGAAATTTGCATAACGGTCGAGTTCGTTATATTTGCATAAACTGCGGCCGTAATTTTCAGAAGGTTATGTTTTTTAATGTTCATTTGCTCACTGTTTGTTTAAAGAATGGACAAACAGTCGCGTAAAGTAAATAAGGCTAGTCACTGAAGCATTACGTTGCACAAATAAAATTAAGGTGAATAATTGCAGTTGATTTTTAAGAAATTTATAATAATTAGTTTATTTTTTGGCAAAAGCGATATTTTAAATTAATTTATGATTAAATTCACATATTGATTACAAACCATTGGAACCTTATTCAATTTCGGCGGATAAGCACCCCTCCAAGATCTCGCTCGACATAAGCTAGCTCTCTTGGCCTTGGCTTAGCAAAAGAAAATCTGTATCAATTACCTCTCGCGGCAATAGATTTTTTGCTTCTTGCAGCAACAGATTTTTGCCTCTTGCGGCAATATACCTGAAACAGTACACACCTCAGATGCAGCTTTTGAAAATCCATTTCATTTTCTTAAGCATGTAACAGTTTCTTACGGAAAGGTTCGTATTTTCCCGGCACGGTCACGGTATAACAGTCGGCGAGACCTTGAAGAGTAGTAAAACTATAAATTTTATAAATAAATCTAAAATAATTATCTAAATCAAATCTCGAATACGCAATATTAAATCTGACGGCGCCTTTACAATTAAATGGCTTAAAACTAAAACTGCTGGGAACTCACAGATTTTTTAATAATTAAAATTAACACTTTAATGACAAATTATTGACTAAGTACAAAGGTCCTTCGAGCCGGATATGAACCAGCGACCTATGGATCTGTTGCCTATGCTTGGTATAAAAAAAGCAATTTGTGGACAATCATAGCTGAGGTAAATGCTAATGCACGTAGTAAAATGAATAACAACAGCCGGAGAATAAAAAGGCGATGGACCGCGCGAGGGAAATTCTGGCGTGGAGAGACGAGGCGTTCGCGCCCTACATCGCAGCGCAGGACCGCGAGCGGTCGACCGCCACGACGATTTTCCAGGTGAGCGACGAGCTTGCGGAAGCATTGGAGGCAGAGCTGCATTTTGAAAGCTTTCAAGAGACGATTCGTGCGCGAGAGGAGGCCCATGGAGTAGCCGATGACGCGATGGCGTTGTGTCTCGCTTGGAAGGAATGGAGATGGACGAACCTCCAGCGTCGCCCTTATCAGACGCCTCGCTGTCACCACCGCTCTCGCCCTTGCTGAACGCCTCGCCATCACCACCGGCGGCATTCTCACCGCCATCCACATCTTCCTCGTCGCCAACACCACCGGCCTCACCGCCGTCGTCACCTCCATCGCCCCATGCTATAGAGATCTCGAGCGACGAGGAGGCGAGGCAGCTAATATGGAGGTGGACGACGCGCAGGTGTTGGAGATGGACGTGCGAGCTCCACTGGCAATTATGGCAATTTATGCTCGTGGGATCCACGGTGCGCCGTGTCTAGTGTTAGTGCTTCGCTTGACGTCGCTCTACACTCGACGCGCGGCAAATGAAAGGCTTTATAAGGAAAGAAGAATAAATTTGGCGCGACGAAAAGCGGCGAAAAATCTGGCGCGTTCACCTAGGACTTGTTGTACGAGAACCATTTAGATGAGCGAGCGGCGAACCGAGGATTGTAATTGGTTCTCCAGCCTTTAAATAGAGCGGCGAAAAAGCCTTCGGGCTCATTATTGTTTGAGACCTTGGCTGGAACGAATAAAAGAATATTAAATAAATAAAGTTCTCCAATCCTGTCACTCACAAAGGTTACATCATTTTTATAAAATTCCTCTTTCATAATAACTTTTTTTTTGGGAAATTTTATTTTCGAAGCCAAAGGATAACTTGTCAAAGCTTTGTCGAACGAGTTTGAAAAAAATTTCCTTACGTTATACGCGATATAAATTTTTTATTACCCAGTCCGAATTTCCTACACCGAAATTTAAAATAATGGCTGAATTCAACTTTCGACGTGTAATTCTATTTCAAACAAAAAGCAGTCGTCTCTCGCAAAAAAGGAGTGAAATTTCATTCCGGCCAGCGGCAAGCAGCGCGGCATTGTTTGACCGAAACAAGGGAAAAAGGCGCAGCGCCGGAATATGTAACGTTCCCCCCGCACTCACCTCCGCAAGTCATTGTTTAATTATCTAGGAAAAACTGATTTATGCTCGGCTCGAAAATATTAGCAACTCGCTCTCGCGAGTATATTTCCATGATAATTCGTCCAGCCGAAATTCACGGCCCCCAGGACGTACGTGCACGGAAACGTGAGTTTTCTAGCTCGTTTACCCGACGAGAGAGAGAGAGAGAGAGAGAGAGAGAGAGAGAGAGAGAGAGAGAGAGAGAGAGAGAGAGAGCTTGGGGGTAAGTGACGAAGGACAAAAGAGGAGCCGGTTCTCAGTCTCGCATAAGCAGACATTATATACGCGTCAGCTCCGCGTTTCCGCGCGTCAAAAGCTCCGCGCTCGCGGAGCTTTCCGCGTCGGGCGCTGCCGAATTCGCTCGAATTCCCCCTCGGCGGCGGCTCCTAAATTTCCAAAAGCTTTTCCCCGCGCGTCCCTCTTCCGCCGTCATCAATTACGCTAGAATTCCAATTGAAAATCTGCAGCTCTCGGAGCAAAGGGAGACGGATGTGTATGTACGCAGGGGAACACGACTCCCCGGTACACTTGTTCGCACTCCGCGGCGCTTAACAGTGAAAAGCGGGACATCCAATTTCCTGAAAATGTCTTGGAATGGATACGCGAGCCGTACATGTATTTTCGCATCAACACACGGTCAGTTTCTCTTTTTCGCTTGGCTAGTCGAGGGACTGCAATCTTGCGAGCACATTTTTTCCCCTGATGTATAGCGGCCCGGAAAGGAGGAGGGAGCTCCCAAGCGATCATTTGTAAATTCGCCTTTCGAATGCGAAGCAAGATGAATCTCTGTCTTTCTTTTGCGTTAATGCGAGTAACAAAGGAGGGATGTAAAAAGTCAATAGAAGCTATGGTATATCGACAGTTATTCGTTCCGGGAGTGAACTCAAAAAACCGTTTCATAAAAAGCAATTTGGATTAAATGGCGCTTTTGCAGATTTTATTTTCAGATCCTCGAGGCTTTTCGAACTAAATACGAAGATCAATTAAACAGGTTGCCCGCATAGGTTTCTAGTCCGTTCTTTAAGCAAAAAATACAATGATATGAAATAGATTTAAAATTAATGGAAGGCAGAAAAGTTGAGAATAATAACGTACGAGAGTACAATATGTTTGGAAACATTAACGAATTTCCGGTAAATGCGCGTCGCATGTAAAATTTAAAATTTAAATTACGGCGCGCAACGCGGAACAAAAGTAGCATACGGAAACACGCACCATTAGAATTGTATTTTAGCATCCTACGCGTTCGGTTGGTGGTAAATGCGCCAGTTGAGCCAATAAAATGTATGCGGGACTTGAAATCGGTTGAAACCGCTCGTATTTTCGGATAGGTAAGGGAGCTCCACATTTGCACAAGGTGTTTCGTTTGCGAGACTTTTTTGAATTTTAAAATATTATAAGATAAAAGATGTTTTATCGATCATAATTTGAAAATTATTTGACTTCAGACAAAAGTTAACTTTGAGAACAGCAATATTTAATTCCAAAAGATTGAAAGAAGTCTAAAAAACTTTTTATTTATTTATAAGAATATTTTTAGACGCAATATATATATACAATTTCCATAAGAGCATTTTATAATATAACACTGTACATATATATATATATAAATATATATATATATATGTATATATGTATAGCAAACAGAATGTCGGGGAAACGCAGCTTCTACCGACGTTGACGCATCCGATCATCATTATGCACGACCCGCAATACTATAAAACGGAGGGATAAACGAGCGTTTAGCTGCGCATTTTGCCTCGATTGCCATCTGTATTATATTCTGGTTAACGAGCGCATACTTTTTGAAGCTCGAAATGATCGCCATTTCGTCGAGCTATAAAATATACAGTCGCTTAAATCGATCGCCAGCAGATGAAATAGCTTATTTCATTTTATTTTAAACGCCTGGCGAGTCTTCTTTTCTAATGTGGCGCTTCGATTCAATCATCAAAATACGATCAGTGGACTCGAAAATTTCTAATTAACGTCCAATAAACTTTTGTATTCTTCCTCAGTCTCCACCGCTGCTGAAAATGTAAAGTGAGACGACGCTTTGAGAAATACTTCGGACACTATTATAAAATTCCATTGTGGAAACTATACTTTTGCGTCGTAAATATAACATTTTTCTCTGAAGCAGTAAAAGGCAAAAGCAATCATCACCATAAAAAGATGCGGTTAACGCGCTTCGTAAACTGAGAAATTTCTTCTTTGTCTTTACGGCAGCGATTTAATTTACTGCGAGCTGCGGCTTGCTTCCGCGTCCCCTTCATTCGCGTCTCAAAGTACTGCTTAGCAGCAGAACGAAAACGGAGGGCCTTCTTCAAGGCAACGCGACACCGCCGACAAAGCAGTTTAATAATTCATTGCGGCGTGCGCTTTGCAGTCGTGGGCTTACACGACTTTCCTAAGTGATATTATCGTCGCGTTACAGTCGCCGCGAACGGCTTTGGAACGAGATGCGCGCGTGTAATGCAACACGCAATCGTGAATATGTTTCCTCTGTCGCTTGCGCTGCGCTCGATTATATAAACAAGCGGTGCATTTTCGCCGGTCCGCGATCGAATGCGCCTCGGGAGCTCGAATTGACCTCGCCATTAGGAAAGTATAATTGCGAAGGGTTCCGTGGTGCGGGGGGGGGGTCTCACCTTTCTCATATTTATTCATAATGCATTATTTGTATATGCATGAATTTCAATCCCGCGATCACTATTTAAATATGGGTGCTCGCGAAATCGCTCTCGAAAGTATACGAATCCCAGCAAATTTTCCGAACATCATCTTTAATGCAATTCGTCTTGGCATCTGCTGGGGGACCTCGGCCGCGAAAAGCGACATGTTCCCGTGGCAAAATCGATCTTCGTCGAAAAGCTAATTCCTCTGCACCGCCGCCGAAATCATCGGTTTCTCTCTTCGGAGCACGCTCGCCGGCCAATTAAATTAATTGGCAAACGAGTCGCCCCCCCTCTCTCTCTCTCCGCCCGTAAATGACGTAATCGTCCGCGCAAACTTCCGGCTTGCCGCGCGCGCGCAGCGATTCGTTCGAGATGCGAAATTGTAGGCCGCACAGAGAGACGCCAGGGAAAAACCGGCGGCGGGTGTCGAAGGTATACGATTTGGTCTGCGGTTCGGGCCTCGTAATTCGAGCGAAGGCTTTCGTTTCCCGGCCGCAAAAGCGTTCGAGTGCACGCTCGGGTCACTCTGCGCTACCGCTGGCCTTTTTGCAGCGAATTGGATTACTGTTTAAGTAAAGAGTTGACGTTAGTTGAGCGAGAAGTATAGTGCTTATTTTACGCGTCGTGCTCCGACTACAGAATGGTAAATACATTGCAGTCGAGCGATTAAAATATGCACGACCGTATAACAAATAAAGGGAAGAACAAACGAGGGCAATAATAAAAACTTATTTACGACTCGAATAAATATCAGCGCAAATGAAAGGCCGTAAAGTATTCTTTATTAATTGTATAAAAACAAAGGTCCTTCGCGGGGGCAAAAATTTAGTTCGACCGCCGCGCGCGCCGAATATAATCCATCACGCGTCATAACCGGCGCATCCGCGCATTGTTGTACAACAATGGCGACGCTGCGAATCTTCGCGCGCTGCAGAGACGGGAGGGAGGGAGAGAGCTTTGCGCGCGCGCAAAAAAAAAAAAACATAATAAAACTCGTCCGGCGGTGTAAATCCCAGCTAGAGAGGGTCAGCGGCAGCGTTTGCGCGCCTCCTTCCCCGGGGTAATGGAAAAATGAAATTACCGCGCAGCATCCATTATCGACTTATCCTACCTCGCGGGCTTCCCTTTTACCGAGAGTGCATAAATATCCAGTTTTTCCGCACCTGCGCGCGCGCGCGCCGCGTAAATTCGTCAGATTCGAGGGGAATTGCTCGCTTTTCAGCTTAGCCGGCTTGCCCTTAGCTAAAGTGAAGAGCTTCCTCTCGCTTTTACGCGAAAATTGCATTTACATTTCCCTTTAATTTAGGGAAGGTGGGCGGATTCGATATTCAAAAGGTCGCTTCCCCGGCGCGAAATACACTTTTACGGCCGGGAGCCTTAGAGGCTTTTTGAGTTCCCTGAC
This sequence comes from Ormyrus thymus, assembly GCA_035582935.1. NCBI lineage: Eukaryota > Metazoa > Arthropoda > Insecta > Hymenoptera > Ormyridae > Ormyrus > Ormyrus thymus. Next base: position 3,033 of record JAWWEM010036502.1, on the reverse strand, counting down.
TGCGCGTGAAAAATCAGTTCGCGATCCGAATTGTTTTTTTTTTTTTTTTTTTTTTCGAAATGTTTGCACTTCGCGATAATGCAAAAAGTTGAGAACAAATCAAGAAGAAGTCCCAGTTTCTGCTTCTATTTTCCAAGAATCGAGCGAGAGGTTTTTCGATATTTTTCAACTTTTATCACGGCAAGGCGTGCCATTGAAATTGAAACTCTAGCCTTATCTTCCTCCAGCGAAAATACTCAGTTGCGTAAAAACAAACGAGCAAATGCTTATTAAATTTTTTCCTCGCTTAGACAACGATTCACCCGAGGCGAAAAGGGGATAAAGAGAAAGCGAAAAGAGCAAGGGGGGGGGCTAGATAACGACCGTGAAAAAGGGTGTCGCGTGGGTCGAAGTTAATTCGTGCAGAAAAAGCTTTGTAATGGGCGAAATCTCTTCCGAAGGTCGGCTCGCAAGCCGGGTGATACCGTATTTACTCTAATTTTTTTTTTCTTTCCTCCAACACGCTTTGGTTCCGTGGAGCGTTTCCTCCCGGAGAGCTTAGATCAATATTAAGTTCCTGGCGGTAATTTTTTAATCCCCTTTAAAGACGGGATAGGCTTCATTAAGTGAAAGTTCGATGAAGAGGGGAATAATGCCGGAGTTATACAATTTGCTTATCCCCTGATAAAGTTTGAGAAGAGAAAACGTAGAAGTTGCCGCTTCATTCGATTACTTTGCTTGGAAGTTGAGTTTCAAGATGTCTTAAAGAAGGGTTTTCTTAAATACTTTTAAACGTCAATTAAAAGTCAGTTAGCAATAGAAGTATAATGCTTCAAAGACAGCTTTGGTGTTTATAAAATAATTCTATGTATCTTTCATTCAAAATATGCAGTTTTTGCGTTTAAGCTTTTACTAATTAGGTTAATTTTTTCCTACGTTCAAAAATAGCTAATGAATACTGATGACTTATTAAGCTTATTTAGATATTAAAGAGCTGAGCGAAGGTTCAATTACATCAGCATTTTAATTTAATTCTTGTAGCACTCCTGACTTGACGAAATTTAAAAGTACTTTGCTTTTAATCTTGGCGTATGCTCGAATGTATAAAATAAGCTTGTCATAATAGCGAGTATGGCGTGTTTGAGGTCTATAAAATACACGTACACGTACTTTAAAATTTTTAAGCGCCTTTATTCAGGCGCAACATAAAACTTCTTTTCGGAATGCAGCTCTCAAACATTTTTTAAATAACGCCCGCCACCTACTTTTTTTACCGTTAATTTTCCGTGCTCATTTTTTAAATCTCATGCGCTCTTTCAAGAAGACGCATTATTATGCTAATTTAATTAAAAAATAATTAACATAGTTAAAATACACTTTCTCGTGTGTCGTTATAATGTACAACGTTATACTCGTATTTGCAAATATTTATAAAATATAATCTATTTCTTTACTCGTTTCCTATTTTTACAAAATTAGAAAGAGCTCTTACATCTTATTTTATAAATAAATAAAAAAAAAAAAAAATAAAGTAAAAAACATTTTCAAAACTTTTCCTATTTTTTTTTCACTGCGCAGTAAAAACTTTTATTCCCTGCTCCATAAATAAAATTCCAAATCACATGGAAAAAAATGTGAAGATCGGCGCGAGAAACTTTCAAACTTTGCTACTTTCAAATTCAAAACGAAATCACTTTAATGTACGTATATTTAAACAATAAAACAGTCCATTATCCTGCGAAAAGTCCAGAGCACCGAAGTATTTATCAGGAACTCTCTCGAATCACCCGATCGAGCTTTTCCTTTGCGATTCTCCGCGCGCGACACGAATGATTCCAGCCGAACGATTACTTTCCCAATCTCGAATGTATGTACAATCCTCGATAACCGTTTGATTGAAACGGCGCAGCAACAGCAGCGGCAGCGCTCAGGGTCAATTAGACTTTTATTCGATCGGGATTCTCCGCGAAATCAATGGGACACATCTGCGTATTTCCGGGCAAGACGAAAAGCCCCGCGGCAAAATTCGCGCTTCGTGCACGGCAAAGGAATAATAGAGATTCGAAGTCAGCTGTTAAGTTTTCTTTTTTCCGATTAATCGATCTTTTCAATTTCCACGTGTTAAGAACGAGAGGATAAGAAATAAAAGGTTTTGCACGATGGATCCGAGTGGACGGACATTTTTTAAAGCATTTTTAACTAAAAAATATTAGAAATGATTCAAGCTGCTCGAACGTTTTTTGCCAAAGTTTTTACTCTTTAAAATGTTAGGTTCGGCCCTAATTTAACGGGGATCCATCAGAATGCAAATTCGGACAGTAATTTATGAAGAAGCCAGCTGCCGTCATTGATTTTTTTCGCTTTAAAGGGATAAAAGCCGCGCCGGAAAAATCGGGGAAACTCGGGAATAGAAAAGAAAGAAAAAAAGAAAAAAAAAAAAGACGAGAATCCAAAGACGAGCAGCGCCGCGACATTCGTATACTATCTCCTCTCGCGCTCCGGACAAATGTAGCACGCCCCGTAACTTCCTTCGCGTTATTTTACCTGTCAGCTGGCTTCAAGCGCAGCTCGCGCCGCTCTCAAAGGCAGATCGTCGCCGGGGAAAAAGCTAGGAGGGAAAAAGAAGAACGACGAGGAGCGCGGCTAAGGGAGAAAAAATGGGAATCAATACAGCGGAAGAAGGCCTCGGCGCGCGGCTAACTTTTCCCTACAAAGATGAACCAGAATAGAGGCGCTGTCTGGGGGGAGCTTAACGTCGCCTGCCCGTTTAGTTTTTCTTTTTTTTTTTTTTTTTTTCATTTTTTCATTCCATTATTTATGTATAAATCCTTTTTAGCGCCGGCCGCGGGACTTTCCTTATTGAACGACGTACATTTGCATGGACTGCTGATTTATGTTTCAAGTTTTTCGGAAGGGAGCATCGTGTTTCTGTGTAGATTCGAGGCTTTAAAGTGTAAATCAATTTTGGCCTGGACATAAACTCGTGTTATGAGTCTGATGCTTTAACAAGCAGAATATTAAAGTAGTTCAGAAAAGTTGTTTTACAATGGTTAA
>JAWWEM010036481.1:0-14788 GCA_035582935.1 Ormyrus thymus | reverse complement strand
AGCTCCTCTAATAGTCATCGGTTGCTAATTTTGTCATGAGAAGTGTAAAAGGTTAGGATGCGCCACCAAGCGCCAGTTGTAAAAATAAAATTAATTCCGCTTGGTGGCACATCCTAACCTTTTACACTTTTTTTTTTATATTTTTTATATTTTTGTACAAAAATTTTGTACGAATTATATAGAATCAAAATTTTACAAAACTTAAAAATAAAAATATAAAATCTTGGTAAAAGTTATATTAATTATTTTTACGTGGGAGTACAAATATATTATTCAACCAGTTAGTTCAAAAAATTTTGAAAATGAAAATCAAATAAAACTAATCCTATTTTACATTCCACTATCCCTGACTTTGTTATTTACAATTCCTGATAATTGTACTGATATTCAAGATATAATTACAGGTTTAATTAAAAACTTGATAAGAAAGATGCTTAATAGCCAAGTACGCTTATAGTAAAGGACGTACATATTCGATTGTGAATACAGATACGGTGAATGTAAATACGGTTTCACAGCAGGCAATGACGTAAGAATCTTTTCATGCATTAAGTAGAAAGATGCCTTGCGTCACCATTGTTTAGATTACTTTCATATTGCATATGAACGTAAACCTTTTTACTATCCGATATTTGAAAGTCGAGGAGGTTTCTGTCAAGCTTCGAAGTGCCCGTTGAAACGCTCGAACGAATTTCACATTTAAATATCTAATTCGTTAAGTTATTGTATAAATCGTTTTTCGTGTGCTTTTTCGTGGTATATTTTTTGATGGTTTGTTTTCAGAAGGTGTTATTGGATTGAAAAGTGGCGTGCACGTTTTTACTTCACAGTTAATTAACTGTGAAAATGTGAAAATGTGTTTTGAAAATAAGACACGTCAAAAAATTTTAACGTCAAAAGTGAATTCAAGTTAAAAAATAAACGTTTATTTTTCATCAGAAACGATATTTTTTAAAAAAAAGGTTAAAATTTTTTACGCTTCGAAATTTTTATCGTTACAAAACGTGCTTCGAAATTTACACCCTAATTTCAGCCCTTACTTTTAAGTAATAAAATTTGTAAAGAACTGTAAAATCCTTAACTTTACAGTCGAACCTAAATGCATTACTTTGAATTCGCTTCCGAAGAAGGACATTTTTCGTAAAAGGAACGGAATACTTCGTCTTTACGCGATAGTTAAATCTTCAGTCCTCCAGTCAAAGGTTTATTCGCGTGTATAAAAATGTACGCGAAAAGGGAAATTCCCTCTCGGATTATATTTATAACCAATCTTCCAATTATAAGAAGACGTTGGTTGTCAAAAAGAGTACGCAAATTTTATTCGGTTATAAATATTATTGTATGATTAAGAAAGAAGACATTTTATTAAACGTCTTTTTATACGCGGGGAGAAATATGAAACTTTTAAAAATCATCTTATATTTTTTCACATTTTCTTTTAGAAAAATGTACTAATTTTTACAGATTTTCCGTTATTACCTAATTACTACACCATCCTAATTGTCGCTGTAAATTTTTCCCCGTATATCATTTTTACCCCCCGCTTTATTAAAGAATATAGTGATTATGAAAGAAACTACTTGTAGCAGGTCTTATTTTTAATGAAAAACTCAAAACCGCTCTCCTGTAATCCCTCCCTTCATAAAACGCGTCTGTCTCCCTCGGGTGATTAAAATTTCGACATTGATACTTCTCGCAAACTCTTTCGAACGGCGATAATCCCCGGTAAACCTCACGCAAACATAATCAACCCAGAAATTACCCGCAAAAAGTAGGAGAAAAACGATCCCCGCGCGAATCCGGGCTCCCCCTCCCCCCCAAAAGCGTCCAGCGGCGAAAACAGGCAATTCACGTGGAAAAGCCCGAGATTAGAATATTTCGGCTGAAAAATCGAGCGACTCTCTCTCTCGTCGAAAGAAACCGGCCGCCCGCGGCGTTCTGCTCAGCTCTGCTCTCGGCCTCATGGGAAAAGCGGATCCTTAGCCCGGGGCGGAATTGCGCGTTGCGCGCGACCTTTTTTTTCTCTCTTTCCAGAGCAGCGCCTTAAAAAGTTGCGAGAGCCGCGCGGCTGAGAGAGCAGAGTGTATATATGTATGTACGGCGGCGATTGTCTATTACCGGCAATTACGCGCCTCGCTCTTCCCGATCGTGAAAGTGTAAAGCGGAGCGCGCGGCGGCGGCGGCGGCGGCGGCGGCTCTCGAGGCAGCAGTAAAGTCAAGCGGCCAATTTTTCCGGTGTTAATCTCGCGGATGATTTTGGGTTCAACGCCCGCGCGGTTACGGCATGGGAGTAAAAAATTTAGTGCCTCGTCTTATTACGCTTTAATTATAATGGGGTATTATTTCGACGTGAAGGACGGAGGGGGGTTTAATAATGGTGTCAATGTTTGGGCTTTAAAATGCTTCGTTTACGGCGTAATGCGATTAAAGTAAGTGGACGTTTTTACGGAACGGACTCTGTGCACTTGACATGATATGTTTTACGGGCGCTGGAAAATGTATTCTTGTCGCCGGCGTAATAATTTTGGGTTTCAACTGTTTTATAAATCTTGAATTATGCGGCGTAATAATTTTTAATATTTAAACGGCTTCGGGTCTGGAGGTGAAAAAGTGGTCGAGTATATTGTAATTATTATATTCTTTTATAAGTTAGGCATAGTTCTGGCATGTTCCGTGGATTCTTGAAGCATCAAAAAGAGGGCAATCCGATTCGTGTTCACTAACTGTTTCCGACACGATAATTTTTTATTATTTTTAAATTTCTTCTCGCGCAAGTGCCTTTCTAAGAATGGAAAAAATTCAAGTTAGATTGAAAAACGCGGGGATCTGCAATTGTCGGCAGCTTACATTTTCCTTTAAAAGTATTGTAATAACAATCGCTTAATGTTTTCTTTAATGTAGTTCTACTGTATTGTATTAAATTTTATTGCACAAATAAGCTGTAATAAGGTTATACGATAAGCTGCCAGCGATTTTACAGCCTCTGCTATTTAAGCTGTCGTACTTCTGGTAAAAATAGCTGACATTTTTTCAAAATAAATAGGACACTTTTGCTTAACTGATGCCCAAAATCTGGAAATTATTTCTGCCATTAATGTTACCTGAGGGAATTGTTTTTTGATATTTTAAATGTTATTCTATACTGATATTTGACTCATAAAATGAGCACATTTCAATCGTACTTCTTACTCTTTCTTTCGCATCCATTTCTTTCGCATCTATTTTTTCTCGACATTGACCAATTTCACAGCAAAAATTGAAAACATTGCTGTCGCATTAAAACTACCCAAAAACAAGTTTCCTAGCCATTAAAAATGTTGTTATTTCTACTAGAGTTTAACAGTCAAATATACGCGTATGCGAGTCGTGAAAGTCACAAATTACAACAGGTCCGTTCAAAGTTGCACAATACGTGTCAAATTTACCCTATTTACAATTTATATTTATATTTAGTAGAGATCAGCAAAGTGCGCCCAAGCTACCAGCTGAACGAGAATAATAATAATATGTTTCGTAAAAAAGAAATGTTTCAAAACGACTAAGAAGCTAAAGACATCAGCAAAGCAATTTAGAAGCGACTTACCGATTTATCACGAAACCCATTTATTTTATACTATTATTATTAGACTTGATCCGTCTACAATTCAACCATCGGCTCCTTCGGAAAAAACAAATCCCTCAAACTATACTTTCATCATTATTCCTTTGCTATATCCACCTTTTAATTCCCTCCCGAATCCGAAACGATCATTTCCCGTCAAGGCCCCGAAGGAAAGTCAGCAGTCCGAGCGATTAATCACCCAAAAATATAACGTCCGCGACGTCGCGTAAACATCGTCCCGACCATTAATATCGCATCAAGAGCAATAAAGCAGCATTACCGCGCGACTCGCCGAATCCTCAAAACAGAAAAGCGTCCCAAAAAAAAAAGAAAATAAAAAAACAGCCGCGCGCCCGGCCTCTCTCCCGAGTGATTTACACGAGCGCGCACTTGTAAAAAAGGCGCATAAATTCACCGATTCCCCCCGCCGTACGTCTTCTTCTCGGACTGGCGGGCATATTTAAACGCGCGGCCGGTAATGTATTCGGCTCTGGAAATTTGACGCCGCGCCGCGATATCCGTCGAGAAGAGAGCGGTAATAATTGACGGCCGGAGAAAAAAAGGAGAGAGCGCGTTCTTTTTTTCCGCTCCAGAAATGTATAGGCGGGCCGTGAGAGGGGAATATTCTCTTTCGCGGGAGGCTATCGACGATGCAGCGGCTGTCTCTTCTCTCTTTTTTCTTTTTTTACTTTTCGGTACTTTGTAGAAGCGAAACGCAGCCGGCGTATCGCCGCCTGTAATGGCTTTGTGCGGAGGAGTATTGACATTTTTCGGAAACGGCGCCCTGGAACAAGAGAGAGAGGGAGAGCGCCGTTCTTTACGGTAATTGCACAGAGGGCGGGGGGATAAGCTATCGAGCTTGCCCGGTTTTTGCGGGGCTTTTTGAGAGGGTTTCTGGCTTCTGATTTGCTTTCGACGACTCGACGCGAGGATGTAATGAGTTTAATGGGAGGATGACGCGGAAGGGGATGCGGTTAATGATTAGGTTTTGTGGATGTTGCCGTTCAAGAGTAGTTTCTAGTAAGCAAAAGGGGAGATGGGTTTGATTCCTTGGTGAAACGACTTTTATATGATTTTTCGGACATTTTTAAGTTTTTATTCATTGTAAACTTAAAAAAAGAAATGTTAGGTGTTTTAACAAACATTTAGTATGAAAAAGTGGAGTGTGTAAAAATTTTTAATATTTACTGTGAAGATTATATTATAATAAGGGCAAAACTAAAAATTGATTTATCAAAAGTGAAAATCACCTTGATCAGAACTTATCAAAGTGTTTAGCAGAATTTTATTTATTTAAGTAACGAACCTCTATTTGAGATTAAATTGCACAATTTTATATAAAAAATAAGTCTTTATTAGCAATCTTAACGTCTCATAAATAGTTACATCTTGATCGTAATGCGAATTTTAAGATGAAATTTCGCGTTAAAGATCGAGTTTTTGCCCGTTACTTTACGAAGAAAAGTTACATCTCCCAATACGGAAATAAAAAGTTCTGTTACTTCCGCCAGGCGCGGTGCTTTACTATCCGCCCTCGCATCTGATTCAGATTTAAAGGAATATTTGATTAAAAGCAAAGCATACACCTACCAATAAAAGACGCACGCGAAGCGAGCAGGCGACATCGCGAGGTAAGAAAAGCTTTTACGAAGAGGAATAAATATTTTACAGCCCCATTGTGCGCCTCTAACAATGCCGCCTCGCGAAGATCGTACGACTATTATCTCCCAGAATGTAATTGGGGCGCGATCTCATTTTTGCCCTCCCCCCAGCAGCCGCCTCAAACTAGTAAGTAGGTGTAAGACACTGCGCTCAGCAACAGTTTGAACTTGCAGTGTATAGCGCTCGACTCGCCGCCGCCGCCGTCCCGAACTACTCTAAATAATTAACGAAAGCAGCGCCAGTTCCCGACGGAACAAAGCAGATTCGATTTCGCACAATTTCGACGTTCGCCGCAAAAATATCGGTCGCGCTTTCGCGCGAGTTTAATTCACTGGGCGACACTTTGTTTTGACGATCGATTAAATTGTTTAATAAACACGGAAACGCGTTTTTTTTTTTAAAATAAATTTGAAAATAATAAGAATATCTTCTTGTGCGATAGCTTTATATTTATATACTTGATCTTTGATCTAATGATGACAGGTAGAACTCTGTCGCATTCGATATTACGATATTGAATTTTGAAAATATTGGCTTAGCCACAATCTGCAGAATGTACTATTTGATGAATATTTTCGTTTAGGAAGGTCTAACATTTAATTTAAAGAATAATGAATCGAATTTTTGATTGGACTGAATAAAAATGAATCGATTAATGCGTTTGGCAGGTCTATATAAAGCAACATCTTATAAACTCAATATCTTGTTATCGAAACAGACTAAAGAGTTCTGCCTGATATTAAAAGGTGATATCAAAGGTTGTTACATACTTAAACCCTGTTTAATGAATAATTTAAAATAAAATCTACCATAATGTAATCACACTTATTTCCCAAATAATTTCGACCAAACCAATTTAGAACCAGCAGAAAAGACATCTGAATCAATTTTTCAAAACAACTTAAAAGCTTTTTCTCTCCCTAGCAGATCGAAAATCATGTTTCATACAAAGATTCGAAAAGAGCTTTTCCATCAAACTATTCTTCCTCCAACTTCATCATCCAAAACAACTTGAAAATGGTCCACTTCCCACAACAAGCTCAGAAAATTAATTTCACAAAACCCTCGTAAAGACTCGAGGGTTCACAAAAGCCTTATCAAAGCAGCCATAAATCGAATAACAATTTCCAAAGGCTTCTCCTCACCTCGGATCCAAAGACAGATAACTTTCCCTCCCCCTTTTCTCGCTGCAGGCGTCGATTCGCGTCCCTGCCAAGCCCTCCCTCCGAAGTATTCCTAACAAACCGCGGCGGAAGAGAAGAGTCTCACTCGCGAAATGAAGGGGCGAGTCTCTCTCGCTCTGTTTTCCCAGCTTACTTTCGCGCCCTCGGAAAATGGGTCGGGGCAATTATCGAACGCGCCGCGAGCGCGCGCGGCATTCGAATTATGGAAATGCTCCCGCGCCGCCGCCGCGGTTATTACGACGCGACTTCGGCGCGTCGGGCCTCTTGAAATATGCAGCGAGGCCGCGCGACGTCTGCCTTCGATACGTCTCTCCGGCCTCCTTTGAGCCGCGGACGAGGCTGCTTGAGAGCTCTCGGCTGCCTGGCCCGACGAGCGCGAAAACAGGGAATTCTCTTAAATTACCGAGTAATTCGGCTGTTCTATTATTCACGATCGATGCTCTCTCCGGCCGGGCGGAAATTATTCATGAGGCGCCGCCGCCGGGCTGTGAGTGAACGCATTAACGACGTTTCATTAGTTTTTCGGAGGGAGGGACGCGACGAGGATTTGTCCACCGGCAGATGTGCATTTACTCCGAGTCTCAGTTTTTTCGGCCGAGACTTGAAACTGTTTTTTCCGCCTTTATTTCGCGGAACGAGTAAGGGACTTTTAATCGAAGCGGATTGTTAATGCTGCATTCGAACATATTTCGAAACGTGAATGTTTGCTCAATTTCCTGTGATATCCTTCTCGATTGAAAAGAATTCATTCGCCAGCCAGTTTAGAACATTTCGTTTCTAATTTATCGTTTAGATAGCCGTTATTGTATACATATTGAAAATTTGTATCCGAGCCTCGAAACTCTCTCGATTAAATTCGTTTACGAGAATCCATAAGTGCTATTGATGTAAATCGATTAGACTGCAGCAGCAACCGTCGAGTGGCTTGCATCAACCCTCCCCCCCACTTAAAACATAACGAGTATTTCAATCAAATTGAAATCGACAAGCTGCACAAACTTGCTCGTTCGATCAATGTTTAACGTCGTTTTCCAATTTTCTTGACTTCGCGCAAATTGTTTGCACCTCGACTTCAAAGATCGCCCGGCGAAAATGAAATGCGGCCCCCCGAGCAATTGGATTAAGCCCAGAATTCGTTCAGGAGGCCCCGAATTACGTACCGAGGACCTAAGCAAATTTTGGCTCGACGCGCGTATAATATAAAATTCGAACAACCGCCAGGCCAGAGAAATATTTCCATAAAGATTTTAGCGAAATTCGCGCGCGAGCTCTTACTTATCCCGGATGAGGCGACGCGCGGGCAAAACAATGCGAGAAAGAGAGGGACGCAGAGAAATGTTGCAAGTCGGTTTTTAAGAGCTGTGTAAAATTGTTGACGGGCGAGACGTATCGTACCGCCGCGTTGATACGTATAAACCTCGACGACGACGTTTCAGACGGGCGTGCAGCAAATAGAAATAGATACGTACAACCTTTCAGTTGAACGTTTCTATTCCGACGTGGAAACTCCCCGATATGTAGGTTCTATCGCGAGTAAAAGCTTTAGAACCGAACCCGCTTAAAAGGAAGTAAAAATGTTTGAATGCATAAGAGACTTTGAGGATCTGCTGAGATGAAAATAGATTGATATTAAAATGGCGTTTTAAACATTTCGAAGAATTCTGGCGAGCTTTTTCAAGTTCGGTAAATGTAATTGAAAAAATTATCGAATTATATTTTAAAATGCTGCATGTGCAGTTACAACAATATAAATTTATCAACGGTCAAGAAGCGATTTATTTACATTTAAAGAACATTTTAAAAACCAGTAACAGTCATTAAAATGAATGAATTGGAAGTATTCATTGCGTGATATTCAATTATTTAAAATTTTAAATGGTTAAGATATCTTTTGTTTAAATGTCGATCACTTTCTATGTTTGTAATTTCTAAAGCTGTTTTATTCATCGATCTGAGGGAGGCAAGGAAGAAAAACTCCTTTTTTTTGTCTTCGCAACAAGCCAAGTTTTCTCGGCTTGGCCTGTCCACTTGGAGCAGGCTTCAATCTGATGGAAAAAAAATGATTAAGAAATTAATTGTTATTATAAACGCAGTAATTACTTTGAAACTGATTACCAACAATTACTTTGGTTCGGATTAAGAATAAAGTAAGTTATTAACTTTAGAATAGATTTTTCATTCACAGAAAAATGATCTGTTACAGATTACTATATTTTTTTTACAAGAAGAAAAAGGTTGCAGTAAAAATTAGATTGTCTTCATTGTAGTTTGGTAAGAAACTGTTAAAATCTATAAAAATTTAAATTTCATCAAATTTATAGTAAATTTTGTAAGTTTCATAGTATATTTTTACATTTTTTCCTATTAGTAAAATTTACTAGAGACTATTGTAATACGCTCACAATATGCGAAAAATTACCGTGATAGCCGTATGCTAAAATTTCAATATACACTTGCAGTAAAAATTGGATATTCAATTTTAGAATGCCGTATTGTAATTTCTCCCATATTGCAAGTACACCGAGAAGATATAGGAAAAATTACAAAAAATTGTAAAAATACTATACTGCATAATAAATTTTACCAAATACGTAAGAAAATTTATAAATCAGCGCAGTGCTAACGTAGCGGATTACTGTTCTCCCATTCTGAAAGAATCTGGTACTTTTTGAAAAAATTTCACCCTCAAATAAACACACTTGCCCGCATTTAGGCAACAGCCCCATCTCGAGCATCTCAAAGGCCCCGGGAAAAAGCAGTTGTCGGCCAATAAATCGCGACTCTCCTACCGAAGAACAAAGCAGTGCTTTCATCGCGCTCGGAAACATCGGCTCGGCGCGCGCCACCCAAACACACAAGAGCGAAGCCCCCGGAAAAAAAGAGCGAGCCTCTCGCCAAGAAAGCAAGCCCGCCGTTATATCGGCAAAGAGACTCGTGCCGTCCTCCCGAAATCAATACGCGGCACGGACAGCTGACTTTTTTTCGCCTCTCGCCACCGGTCCTTTTCTTCCGGCTTTCGGCCCGGAGGCGCCGGCGTCCATCCCCCGGGATGGACGGATGGATATGTAGGCTGCAAGGAACAGAGGGAGGCATTGAATGCACACCGCCGCCGGGGGATATATCGATCTCGGGCTGAATTAAAATTTCATTTTTATCGGACGTCGCGAGAGAGAGAGAGAGAGCTTTCATTAGGATTCGAAAGCTTTTTTTTCTTTTTTTTCAACCGGAAAGAATCGTCTCTTCGGCGGTACGACCAATTTAATCCGGGGAAGTTTATTGTGCGCGGTAATGAATGCCGCGACCGAATAATAATTACTTTTTCGTTTTGTGTTTATTCCGGATTGAGGATTCGGACGGCGTACGGAGGCAATCATATTGAATAAATTTAACGAATTTCTCGTTCGAATGAAATTTCGAGCGAGATTATTGGTCCGAGGATGATGCTTTGTTGGCTCTCGGATTATTATCCTTATCGGGAAAAATCGCTTTCGGTTATGTGACACAGCGACGAGTCGATTTCTTGAACCTGACGGTTTCATTCAGCGGCGGATTCGGCCAGAAAATTACTTCCGCCTGCCGAAGCTTCTAATGTTGTAATAGTCAATCGTGGAATTTAGAAAGAAACTACTGTAATTAGGACAAATGTGCGAGCGAACCTGTGGCAAAGAAACTACTTTTGCCAGTTCTTTTGCTGAAATCCTCTTTAAATTTTTTGCTAGTATATAACTGTGCATATCCACAAGTAAGAAAATCTAAAGAAGTTTAAGTCGGAAAAATATAGAAGGTAGTTAGAAACTTGAATTTTAACCCGAAACTTGAATCGTCGAAATAATTAATCATTTTTATTTAGTTAAATATTCTTTCGGTAAACCAAACTTTGATAAGCTGAAAATATTCTTTGGAAGAATTGCTAAGCTAGCCAAGTCAGCACTTATTTGAAGAATTTGCATACAATTATAAGTACCGAGATTAGCAATCATATTTATTTTACTTCGTATAGCAAGAATAAATTCCTTCATTTAGCGAAAACACCTTTACAACCGATTAAACAGCTTAATACAGTTTGTAGGAAAATGTCCTTAGGGATTTGGCTTTATGATCAAAGTTATTTGAACCGCATAACTTCTTGCTTCAGCAAAGAATTAACTAATTAGTATATGAATAAATTGCCTTAAATCGAGTATTTTTTTGCTTTCAAGCTGGTTCAAACTCGCACAAAAAAGTACAACTTAAAAAATTACCAACTGACAAAATATACAGTGACATGTTAGTTGAAAAAGGACGACTCACGTATATTCGTGAATTTTGATAGTGCATAAGTATCACTGAATTTTCCATGTCTAAAAAAACTTTAAATTATTCGATCATCGAATTTTCTTTTTGTGAAAAAATTCAAATCTATAAAAGAATTTAGAATTCCTTCTCAAGGATAAATTCAAAGGCTTTCGAGCTACTTTAAATGCTCCGTTATATTAAAAATCTGCCATTTCTTCGCGAATAAAAAGAAGATTTACACTAAAAAAGCTTTGTAATTTTAAAGCTAAATTTGAATATTGAAATAACAAGTCGAGCTCCGCCGTCCTGCGCTTCCAATCGTCCAATCTAAAATGTTATAACGACTTATTGCCGTCAGAAAAAAGCGTCGCAGTCCAACTTTAGCGCGATGCATCTGTTACCCGTCATCAAACTTTTTCCAATAATTGTTTTCTTCCTCCTAATAATAATACCTCATTCAGCCGATCGAACAATCGCAAAAACTCGCTCCAATTACGCGAGCTCGTTCCGAAAAAAAGGCTCTTTTCCATCAGCATAATGGCAGAGAGGGCGCTTCGATCGCTCGGCGTTAATCAAATTTTTGGACTTTGACGGGCGCATTATGCAGACGCGGAGACGTGATTACGGTGTCCGTCCGCGTGAAAAAAGCAGGCTGAAAAACCGCCACCGCCGCTGTAACATCTCGCCCGGAGGCTCGTTTGCGAGATTATTGTATTTACGCGGCGTAATGTGACTCTCTCTGCGGTCGCGCGGCTTTTTTCGGAGGACGGCGGCGTTTGGATGAATTAGTGGAAAATGCGCGCAGGCTGCCGAGGTTAATGGATTTATGCTTTTATTATGTAGAAACGGATTAGGGAAGATTGAAGTTATTTGGGGAGAGTTGGATTAATATAATAGTGACTTGTGCAAGTAACTTGTGGATGAGGGATGATAAATAAGCTATTGTTTGAGAAAAATGGGATTTTAATATGAGTATTATTACTATAAATTGAAATGCAAAGCCTTACAGATTGCTGCGAGATGTATATCTGTGTACAAAATTTAATATAATTTTTTATTAAAGATGCTGATATTGCTGGAAAAAGATGAATTTATCCTGCTTTCCTGTAATTGAAGTAATATTAAAATGCTTGTATTGTAACGGCTGCAATCCAATAATTTTATAAAATGGCAGTCTTACTTTCTCAGATGTATACATATTAGTGTTTTTTGCGTTTTTGTTTTATGATGCAGAGTGGTTTTTATCTATAGGAGAGAATATTCTTAATTATGAAACACTTAATTACATCTACACTATTAGATAATGCCCATTAAGATGATAAATTGATTCGGTTGTAATCACTCCACTTTATTTGATTTAAGTGTACATCCCCCTATCATCAGCTACAATTTCTATTATTATTCATGAATATGACACTGTAAATCTAATGTAACATAGAATTTAAATAATTGATAACTAATCATTCTAGCCAAATCTATCAAATTCCTTTCTCCAAAAGCCTTTGCAATCCTTGGTTAGCCACTTCAAGTAAAAATAATTCAGTTTTTATAGACTTTAGAAAATCTTCGAATAATAATATTCAAATCAAAGGCCCAAACTCCAAATTCATAATAAAAAAAAAAAAATACCAGTGTTTCACGAGACAGAGAATAATTCGAAAAAAATAAAAAATGGCGAATTATTCCCGTTTTGACGAGCCGTCACCCTAAAGATCTTGCTGTTGGTGACAGTCCACTGACTGAACTTGACATGGAATATATGGAAGATATCCTTTTATCATTGGAAATCAGCCAGCAAAACAATTCTGCCTATAGTCATTCCAGTTCTCCGGTAATAAATCAACAAAATTCTTCATTCGTTATTCAGCAGAGTTTTCCAGCAGTAACCCCGCAGAATTATTCGATAATAGACCAAGAAAAGCATCTTGAAAACATGACCGAGGAACATGTATCGGAGAATGTACTGACCAACAATCCATCGTAAAATCAACCAACAGGTATGTAATTCAGAATTAATTTTTCTTATTTTGAAATTACAGGAAGCTGAAGGAAGCCTAGGCGTTTCGTCTCAGGGTTGTCCACCAAAATCGTCAGTGGGGCTGACAATGGACAACCCTTGCCCCAGACGCCATGAGTATCCTCTGAGCTCAGATACATATATCCAGTTATCTCGACTGGGCTGCTAGTGAGTGCGACCAATCCGCGCTACGCCACCTAGCGACCAGCCGGGCAGGCTCCCAAAAGCACCCGGGCTCATCCCACTCCCCAAGGTCTTCCTCCAACGCTACCACCAAACTGGCCTACGATAAAATTAAAATTTTCTAAGCAATAGTAGATATATTAACTCAAAGCAAGTCACAATAATGGAATTGCTGTTCTAACAAGTAAAAGAAAAAAAAAATTGAAAAAATCAACGCAAAGCGTAGTTCTTTTCGTTCATTATAACTCTCAGAATTTTCATTTATTTTTGCTCTAAAATACCACAAAAAAATTTTAGGATTCCATTTATATTTAAAACTTTTAAATTAAGAAACCTACAATGTCATTTTACAGTTGCAGGGTCAAAAAAGAAGCCTAGGCGCATACGCACCGTGTATACGCCTAAACAATTATTGTTAGGCCTGGAAGATCAGTTCTGCGTGGAACATTGCTTACGCAGACCGAATCGTATCTTACTAGCAGCGAAATTAGAACCAACAGAACGACAAATTACAATTTGGTTTCTCTTTATTTGGTTGGCAGAGCACTCTTAAGCGATATGCTTATTAGCTATATAAGAATGATTCAAAAGCAGGTACGATAATTACTCAGATTGTGGAGCATATATACAAGTTATTTTTGCAAGCAGTGTTCGAAACCGTTTTTTACAAAAATGTTTGTGCCTGGAGATTAGCACTTGCTAATTAGCACTTGCTAAAAAAGCTATTTTAATTAATGTCAAAAAAAAAGCTTTTTGTATTTTTGACTTCAATAGAGATGCATTATTTAATAATATCTAAGCTAAAATATTATAAGAAAAAGAATTATTTATTAATTAATGAAATAAATAAAATATTATATTACTTTAATGAATGTTATTTTTCATTTATATTGAAATGTTATTATTCGAGTTTCATTTGACTTATTAGGCCGTTTTTTAAACTATTTCTCTTAATCTTAATGTTATATACTGATGGTTTAATAACACTATATTTTATCGAATAAATTTTCAATTAACTAGTTAATTCGGGCGCACTTTGCGCGTCGACATTTGGTATTCGTGATTCAATTTTTTTTTTTAATTCGATAACCTCGATAACCTCGAGCGATTTTTCGATATCCTCGGCTCGAGATCGATAAATACTCGAAAACCGAACGAATCTCGCGTGGAACTTTTATATTAAGGACTCTGCTTATCACAACAAGTACAAAATATAAAAAATTTTGATTACAACCCTCACATTATAAAAATATACTATTCCGTTTATATACCTAACAATATCTAAAAGCATAATATGCACGTCGCTCACATACCCTAATACCGCACGTGGCTTACAGAGACATATTTCCCTCCGTATAAAGCTCGCAATTTACCAAGCTCGAATCGCACGGGAGATATACGCACTTCGTTGACAGATTAAGACGAACAGGCCGCACTCAGCGGCCCAGTTCCCTCCGTCATCCGCGCTAATCGATGTGTGCGGCCTGCACTATTTATCGAGCACTCCGCTCGAAAGAGCATTAAACTGCAACATCCCCATCAGCCGCGGACGAAAAAAAGAGCACCCGACTCCCCTCTGCAAATGATCTTTTTACCAAGATACACCGACGCGCCCGAACCTCCAAACTGATAGCCCCAACTTTCCGTTTCGTTAGCCAACGCATTAAACGCCGCTCTCTCTCTCTCTCGACTGGTGTAAATAAATTATGCGATGAGCCACGAACACGTAAATGCGATTTGTGCCTCCCCGCGTGAAAGAGCGGCTTCTCCTCCTGCCGACAGCGAGTATTTAGTTAGAATAACTATTTCTCCTGCGAGAGGCCGAGGGAAATTGAGAATGATGTTGGCGGAGTTGTTTAGCCTACA
>JAWWEM010036460.1:0-14803 GCA_035582935.1 Ormyrus thymus | reverse complement strand
TTTCAGGATAGTGCAAGTTTGTCCTTCGATTACGATAGAGTATACTAATTTTTAATGAGATATTTTTCTCAGTGCATTCTCGGCTCCTCGCGGCTCCTCGCGACAGCATTATAGTAATAAAAAAGCGCCGTTAGATAAGGCAAAAAGCCGACAGTTATTATTACGCGCGCACTGACATTGCTCTCGATTTCGTAGCCAAGCGCTAATTGGCGTCGTGTGCGCAAGTGACAGCCTCTTCCCACTCTCGTTGCGCAATGGTCCCGAGATGGATTTGGTAAGGAGGATCGCGAGGCGTGGGTGCGACTCTCGCGCGTAATCGAAACTAACGGAAGTGTCGGCGTACGCCGTAGATCTTTATTAATCGCACCGCGACGAAATCGCGCGCTTCTTATTATCGTATTGCGAGAGAGAACTGGAGTAATCGATCGGTATCGCGTTACCTCTAACGACCTAGCGAGTGCATAATGTCATTGCGAGTAAAGCCTGCTTGAAATCGCGGAATTGCGGAGGTAAAGTGTGGGTAAGCAGCTTTCTAAGCGAATTTTGCATAAGCATGAGCGGCGAGATCGTTTATTTTCGGCTTATGCAACTATAACTGCCGCGGAACTCGTTGAGCTCCGAGGAAAATTATTTAGATTTCGTGCTGAATGCCGAGCTTTGGGCGCTGGGAATTTAATTGGACTTTCTAAGCGCTCTTTGGCTTTTTTCTTTTATTTTTCGATTACCGAGTCACAGACCTTAGACTTAACGCTGTTTTTAAAGCACGCTTATTGCGTCTTTTGCAAATTCTTACAGCGCCTAATTACACCTATTCGAGGCGATTTCACATTAGTTATGTGGGAAGGACGTAAAGACTTTAATTCAGAGTAATAATCAGCTTATTTAATTCTTTACGCTGTACTTTTAACAAAGAAAACGGAAAACATTGATAGATTTCGAAATTCACTTTTCGGGTACTGATTTTTTTACGATCACTTTTACATTGTTTGCTAACCAGCTGAGAATGAAAATAAGTGCTTTGATCGTAAAAAAGGTCTAATCATGTAAGAGTAATGTAATCGATAATTATTGAAGGCGAAATAATTTATTACAATGTAATAAATAAAAAAGTAAATCTTGCTTTTTTACACTCTACGTACTAAAAATAGAGGCGAGAAAATCGATATCTAACAGGATTTAATTAAAACGTATAGGAAAGTTATAAAATGTTCGTAATTTATTGCTACAAAACTAGCTCTGTTAAAACTTGTTGCAGTTCAAAGTTTCCTAAAAATAAACTCTGCCAATTTTACTGTTATTTAAATTCTTCAAATTTTCATAAAATGCAATGCTAATTGAAATATTAATTTTACATTTCCATTCTGATTACACACTTACGTGAGAACAACTTTTAGAGAGACCTAGTCCTTGATCTATTCATTAATTATTAGTATCTTTGTAATGCAACTCTGGTATAATGAGATTTTACAAAGCCTTCTCTCGCGTATATAATAAAGCAAACCAAATTAACGCATTGATGGGTTATTTTTAACTCGATTATTTAATGAATGCCTCATAGAAATCATCGAACATAGTGGTATCACTATGACGTCAAGCCTAAGTTCGATAGAACCTCGATAAACGCTTTCATCCTATTAGTAAGACAAGAACTCGTATTTCTAAGGACTGTTAAATTGAAAATGAAGAAATGCACATTTCAGGCATTTATTTCTTAAATGACGTGACGGAAAGCAAGCAATATTCTGGCGGAAATGAATGCTTTATTCTCACTTACTTGGACTGCAAAGTTTCATAATATGCAATTAAAATTGGCCAGTCTTATTATTTAGTTTGATAAATTTTTCGTCATCATGTGCCAATGTTTTAAATGCGCAACATCACCGAAGCAACGCTCGACGTAGTTTACAAAATTCAGCTGTCAACAAAGGCCTGCCTAATTACGACTTTGCATTCCAATTGAAGAAAATGCAAAGCGCGCAGATAAGCCGAAACTATCACAATCACCTCCCTAAACGTCCGAGTGGGAAACCGCGACGATAAATCTCGCTTCTTAGGGCAAAGAACAATAAAAGCTCAAAGTCCCTCCTCTGCCTCTCTCGCAGCTCCTTCGCATCATCTCTGCCCTTATCAACTTTCTTCCTTCTCGGTGCAGCGTTCTACTCGCGCATCGCGTCTCGCGGCGCTGCTTGGCGCTGCTTGGCGCTGCTTGGCGCTGCGACGGTGGAAGGGATAGAGAGAGCGCCGGCCGCTTAGCGAGGCAATAAAAGAAGGTAAGAGCTGGCGGGGAGGCTCAGTGTACCGTTCGAAAGTAGGAGAGAGCGCATCGTCCGGCGCTCCTACCTTATTTTCCTTGCTTCTCGTACATCCGAGAGAAAGAAGCCTGCGCAAGTAAAGCCGAGGCACGCGCGGAGGAAACTATGAGCGCGCGAGTAGTGTGAGAGTAGTGTGTCGAGAGGGATAATTTAATAACACACCAGTGTCGACGCTGATACATCGGCTGCGAGAGAGAGAGCGCACAGGAGGCCCCCTCTCGTATACGAACGAGCGAGAATGTCCAGTAGCGTGTGTCACGCTCCTCTGCCTGCTAGGATGGAAGCCTTCACCACGAGGATCTGCCTTAGGGCCGTCGACCAGTACGAGCGACTGCTCCAGTCGCACTTTAACAAGGTAAGAGTCATGCACGATGAGTATTCGATAAAAAGGCGGCTGGTCAAGGATTCCCGTATAGTGAGAGCTGCCTCGCTTCTGTAAATATTGCGCAACTGCCAGCTTTTTAACAGTGCTTAACCTCGAAAGTACGTAACGTCTGCAGGAAATAGGGGAGCCGGCGTATAGAGACGCAGTAACGCGGGGCGTCGCGACGCTCGTTTCCTCTCGGCGTGCTCATTGATTTTTGGCCGCCTTTGCGCGCGCGCCAGCCAAAGACAACCAGTCGCGAGCGAGACGCACGTTTCTCTGCATTGTTGTTGCTGCGCGCGATCGTTAACACATGAGATTTTTCGCCGCGGAGGTATTTCTGCTTTACGTTGCGGAGAGACTGAGTAAACCTTGACGAGTGGTGTTTGCTTTGCTTAATGTAAAATACCCGCCGTTTCCTCTCCGTCGCAAATTCAAGAGATCTCCGTCCGAACTTTCTAAACAATCGGAGAAAAGGCCGAAATTGAAAAATCAGCTTGATCCAGCAGCTGCCTTTTCACTGCAGCTCGTGCGTCAGTGCCCGCCCGCGAGAAAGTTGTAACAAAGCCAGCGGCGCGAGGACAACGCCCCGAGAAGAAGAGGAGACAGCCAGCTGCGCTTCTAAACTCGCGACGGTGACGCGCTCTTCGCTTGCAAAGGCCGTCTTCTCTAAGCGGGAAAGCTTGCAACTGCCGAGCTCGATCGTTATCTGGCGGTGCTTTATCGCGAGAGATACGCGCTCGAAATAAGGAGGAAGGAAGGAGAGCCTTTCCGTGAAGTACGGATTGAAAATTCTTACGGCAGAAGCTTGCGAGCAGCCGCTGCACTTAGCAGCTTAGCTGAGCTTGAAATTTCGAGCACCCTTCGACGTTTATGGCGGCGAATTACGCGGGAGGCCGAAAAATTATAAAATTAATAGCGACTCGTAAACAAGATCGAAAGCAGAAGCTATAAATTGATCGAAACGGCCCCGCAAGCAGCCACTTGCAAACTCGGCCGGAGCTTTCAATTACGCAGACGGTTTACTGCACAGATGCCGCAAATATAAAAGCTTTGAATTTCGATAGCGGCTGGCAAACCAGTTCTTAAAATTCCGCAGTGCCGACTCGTTTTTCCTCCCGACTTTATCCCGATGAAGAGGCTTCGGATAATAAATGCGCGTTTCTAGAACACCGAGAGGCTGATGATTACTGGTGACGCAAAGCGCAGCAAAACATCCGTCCTGCACTCGCTTTATCAATGGGGAATTGGGGCAGCGCTAACTTTTTAAGCCTACTTCGTACTCAGCCATTAACAAAGCTCTCGCTCCACTTTGCCGGCACTTTTTCATTAATGACATTACCAGACAAACCCACTCATTATCGTATTTCGCTCGCTATCGTTTCTATAAATAAACCGAGCCCGCGGAAAGTTTGAGTGTAACATAAGCTCCATATCCCAGAATCGCAAGTTTTTTCAGCAAAGCTATTCAAACTCATCTCGAACGGGGAAAGATTCCACTCGAATCTCAAAACAGGAGGATATCCTCCGTCGAGGCGTCGACCTAATCCAAAGATCACCGACGCCGACCGGATTCGACGATCGCGTCAGCGATTAAATTTATCCGAGCCGCTTTCTTCGAAAAATCGCTTCGGGGGTTTGACGAACGTTTTAATGCCCTATTGTCAGCTTGTTTGTCAATAAGCGCTCTATTTTTAGCCGGACAATGAGAATCGAATACGAGCAGGTGATTCACTGCTCCGCGCCGATTTTTTTTCTTCGGCGCGCCTCGATTTCCAATATAATAGTTTATATATCGACGCGATTTTCTTTCTCCCTCTGCGGCGCGCGTGCCTGCTTCGTATATCCGGTGGAACATCCGGCGACGGCCGGGACATAAGGTAAAGAAGCCGGCACACAGCACACGGCGACTTTCTCAATGGCGCGAGTAATGCCTTGCTCCTGCATTGTTTGGTCGTTGAACTCGAGCGCGGCCCGAGAACCAAGATGGATGATAAAATCTCTATCTCCCGTATAACCGAGCTCGCAGACGTCATTCGCCGCTCCGATTGGCACATTTTCCGTTGGGAGTGTGAAATTCGGGAATGGTATCCAAGTCGAATTAAAAAAGTGCCACGCCACGCAGCCTGGTCTCCGGGATCTCGGCAATTTTTTTCAGGACGGCAGCTCATTTGAATAGAAAAGGCTTATCAATTCTGGTTTGTCGCTTTGCGCACTCGCGGCGAGAGTACAAATAAAGAAACTAAAATCCGTTATGCAACGATCACCGCGACCCGACACTTACAAGTACAGTCGAAAATTTGTAGGAGAGCGCTTATCGATTAATCCCGTGTGATTAATTAATTGCCCAAGAGCGCAGGAAATTTCTGCCGCTGACGTAAGACGAGAGAGCTGGGCGATAAAGCTCTCGATCAAATTCTGAAATGGTAATAGCCTCCTTTTTCTCGTTAAACTAATCCGGGCGAGTGCTCTGAGGCGATAACGGCTGCAGGAATGTTAATACCCCGCCTTCTCTCGAGCGCGAATATCGATCGAGAGCCTGCATAGCAATTAAGAATCGTGTATCAAGATCGGAGCTTAAATGCAAATCCCTCTGTATATGCAATTGTCGCGTAGCAATAATTTAGGTCGAATGCTGAAGTTTATGTACGCCGTCTCTCTGCCGCGCTGCAATTATAAAAGCTTGATAGTTTCGAGCGCGGAATCGTTAACGACTTGATTTCAATGATTTACAATTAATTTCGCTGCAGTTGCTCGCAGAAATCTTTGTGAGAGCTAATGGCTTGGCTTTTGGATCATTATAATTAGCGGAGACTACACCTTTCCTAAGTCATACATCGTCAAACATTCTCGACTGCGAGTAATTAATGAACAAAGGTGTACAGATAATTACACGCTGCAGAAGTGATTTAAATTATTTATAACGCGATGTGCTAGTACAAGTTGAGCGAGCCTTAAACTTGTCCATTGAGCCTCTTTTTGCGTTTATTAAATGAAAATTGTGCGGTAATGAAAGTAACAGCTGGTTATAAAATCCGGCCGAAATTGCCGCGAGTGACGCGCGCTGCTCGAAACGTGAATGAAGATTTTCTCGCAGGTTCGCAAAATTTAAATGACAAACACGATTTATGCATTTAGATTCGAGTCGTCATATTGACTCAACGATTTCTTCAATGATACATGTATTTGAATAATCATACACGTTAGACCGAATAATGATGTATTAGCCGAAATCGTGTCCAACTCGCGTGAAATACGAAGCATTACTCAAAGGACATCCGCCGTCGAACTTTAGCAGATGAGCCAAGCTATTATTAGTTCGAAAAACGAAAGCATCGACTTTCTAAGAGCTTTCTTCCGACCTCGAGGGACAGAAAGCCGCCGAAATAAAGGGCCCGGCGAGGTCACCGAGTAGAGATCCTCGACGAATATAGCTCTCGGCCGCAAAGTCGAACATCGCCTACTTTTGTCGAGCGTGCGAGCGAGAGAGCAGCTCGCGCTGCATAGGAAATGACGTCGACGCGCGTCGGCGCGACACACTTTGAGGTGAGCGGCACGAGCGGCGAACCTGTTAAGTGACCACTACGAATTCCCACGAGGGAACACCGCTCTGTCCATTCATCTTCGCCTCTCCATTGATTATGCCGAGGATTGGGCAAGCGTGCAGACACCTTTTCCGACTTAAAGGAGCTGAACTTTTCTTTTGGGACTGCTGCGAGCTTTGCTGCAACTGCGCGGCTTGCGTGGGATCCTTTTCTTGGAGTTTTTTATTTTTAAATTACAATTTGCGTATCAGCCGGCTTCGTAATGGCTTGAGATAAAAATTATCTTTATGTGATTTTTTTCATTCTTTATAAATTATTCATTAAACTTCAGTTATCATCTTTACTAAATTTACATTTAGCTTGTAAATCAGCTGTGAGTTGAAGACGTCATTTAATAAAAATAATATTAATTTATTTGCAACTCTGTCGGTATTTTTCAGCGCTAAAAAGCTCAATTTTCACGAGAAAACATACCTTTTTATCACCTTCTCGTGTTGCGTAACGAATCTTGATAGAAAAAAAAGACTTTTTTCTCTCTCAAAGATTTTCTTTCTCGTTTTTTTAATCAGTAAACTGTCAATTAATTTTCTTCTTGACATTATTTTCCTATATGAAGCGATTAAACTAACCTGAAATAATTCAACGAGCACATAAAGTCAAAACGCCCATAAATAAGGCCTTTTTTCTCGCCGTCAAAAAGCAAAAAAATTCACGTCTTTCAAAGGTAAAAAAAAGAGGAGCGAAGCAGTAAACCTACTGGATCATGTATTTATCGCGAGAATGATGCACACGTCAGTGTAACTGGTCTAACAAAAATCGGCTAGAAATTAGCGAGAAACTTGCTCGAAAGGAGTCTCTCTCGCGAATCAAGCAAATAACACAAAATGAAGATGGCCGTTCAGTTGTACAAGGACAGTTTGTTTTTATGAAAAACTCGTTTTATTAAACGCTGCGTTTTTCCGTGAAGAATCTTGAATGGACGTAAGTGAGCTTCTTATCGATACTTCATAGACTGAAATGAAAGCTCGGCGAATCGCTTTACAACACTTTCTATTACGATTGGAACGCACTTTTTCGCATCCCAAGAAGCTGCGCGTGGCAGAATCGCCAAGCGCCAGCTGCACCGAGAGGAGTTCAGAGATACCTATTAGCTATTTTTACTTTGATTAAACAGAAGCACCAGAGTCGCCTCAGCTTACGCTCGAGGCGTTCAATCTGCCGCAGCCCAAAGTCTCAATTAATCGGGGAAAGGCTGGATTATATTTATAATTTCTAAAGAAACACTCGCCGCGCCGTCATGCAAATATTGACACAGATTCCGGGTCAACGCCTGTATTTTTGAGTGAGACACCGGGCCCGTAGCGATTTGCGTCAGCGGGGAAAAAACCAAAAAACTCGATCTCAATTACGGAGCTTCGATACGCTTTCCAGTTTAGCGGCTGCTTCCACAGCGCTTTACGTAACGAGAGAGAGAGAGAGAATCTCTTAAAAAATAGCTCCGCTTTCTCAATCCCAGGAGACCTCGCGAGGATCGACGATCGCGCGAGCTTTCGGTGCAGAAGCACTCCGATCGCCGAGTCGTGCGAACGACGGCGCTTGCCACTTGGTTCCCTCGTCATTAAATAAACAGGGACGTTCTTGACGCTGATCGCCGCTTAGCATAATCGTACGATCGGACGCATTTTTCAGCGGCGATAGTGATGAGATTGTTGAACTTTGCTGCCGATAGATTATTTGCTCCCTCTTTGCGTGTTTGTAAATACTTGCTGGCGAATGCGGCTCGGGGCGCGCTTGCACGATCAAACTCAAAGTACTTCAAAGCGCTTTTTAATAATTGGCTTTCAACTAGTAAATGATTTTGATGGATGTTTCGGTAAAGAAGCGATCCAGATCTTCATTTTGGCCGCCACGCACGCTTAGCACGTACGAAAAGTCCTCTCGCGCGTCTTTATAACAGTTTCTAACGAGGCGAAAATAGCTAACGAGCCTGGAAATTTCACTAAATGAGCCACTTAACAATTGAATTACCATACAGACCGCCTGCTGACAACGGCTGCGTCGCATCGCTTTATCGATTTTTCCCGATCAAAGCGGCGCACCTCTCTGAAACAAAGGTGCGCTGCTGCAACATTGTCTCTCACCTGCATTTGCTGCATCGTCAATCTTATCGTAACGTCAGCACTCTTTTATAGGCGTACGAAGCGGTCCAGTATCCGGCGATTTGATTTACGACGACTGCTCATTGCCATGAACAAGTAGGCGTCTCCAATATTCAATTAGCCCTCGGAGAATAGACAGAGGCTAATTACGCGGCAAAGTGAAAAAAAGACGAGACAAGTGCGCGCGCACGTGGTGGTCAACGTGCACGCAGCCCACGCACTCATTGTCGTCGTTTAATCGGCGCGGGCATCGTTGTTGACTGCGGCTCGAGTCGATTCTAAACGAGCTTAACTGGCCCCCGGCCCCGGCTCAAGAGCCGATGCAGCCGATGCAGCCGCGGCTGCAAGAGCTTTTAGGCTCTTCTATTTCGGAGCGGTTGCAGATCTTTAAGGAAATGCTTGAATTTTTATAAGATGCGCGTGTGAAATGTTTTCGGAGGGTTTTCCCAGACACATATTTCTGCTCGGGAGATCTCATTTTAAGCATTTCAGCAGCGTTATTGAATGAATAATTCATAAACGAGGCGAAGCTCGAAATTCTTCGGCTGGCAGCTTGCGTGCAGTCGAAAAAAACAAATGTAAAAACCGTCTGAGAAAATATTCTTTTCCAGTATGGCGAGCATTCTTCTCTTGTTGACTAACATGCTTAATCAGCTTATTCGAGCGCATCCGAATCGAAAACATTGCGTTTACGCGCGTGAGCCTCCCGAACGCAAATATTTTCGCGAATCACTCGGCGCTATTCCAATGAGCAATATATCGAGGTGAGGAGCAGGCTTTAATGGCTCGTAAAAATCCTTGTTGCTCTCCGCGTCATCGGAGCGCGGCGTTTTTTCCATGTTTTGGCGAAAGCATTTCGCTCAGCCGACACCTCCGCGGTGACACTCCAGAAAGAAGAAAACAGTGTCTTAAAATACGCCGACGCTTAACGAGTGCATCTCCTCAGCTTTTTACCAGCTGCCGCATAATTTTCCTTCTGGACTTTCCCAGCCATACGTTTTCGGGGGGAAGGCGAAAAGAAGTGCATTTAATGAGCCCGCGCGGCGGGCGGAAAACCGGCCGCGAAAACAAACGGACTTTGCATTAGACGCGTCGCAGACTTGGTGCAATATCGCACGAGGGCGTACATAATCGGACGCGCATTATCTTTGCAAATCTAAAGAGCGGAGGGGGCCGAGCTCCGCGTGTGGCGCATTATAATCTTTCCGGTTTTCGATGGGAAATTCAAATGGCCCCGGAGGCTTCTGCGCAGATGCAAAGCAGCGATTATGTGCGCGCCGGGAATTTCCGGTCTCGCTGCTCTTTTCTTTTTCAAGAGCTTGCCGGGATGAAAGTTGTTACCGAAATTGGGCCGAGGTGGTGACTGCGGTTGCAGCAAGTTTTCCGATTCCGAGCCTTATAGACTACGGAAATTCGAGATGATGGATGCGCTTTGCGGCCCTCCTCTCGTTTTTTAGCTACAATGTCGTTCTCTACCAGACTTGAACGGTCTCCCACAAACAACTATTAGAATGACGTATTAGAATCTCGACTAGAATGAATCGGAAAAACTAAAGCAATCGGCAAGGCCTCTGTCCCATCTTGATAGAAAACGCAAAGACCTGTGCATCGGACAATCGGTCGCGCCCTCTTCCTCCCCCCGCGCGGCCGGAATAAATTTATACGGCCGCTTCTAACGCTCGCCTTAAAAAGCCGCGGTCACGATATATTCCCGGAGCCTCGCACGGAATACGAAATTCGCCGTTTTCCGATCGGCGTCGGTGGGGATTCGCGAGCCTCGCGGCGCTACGCACGTCGGAGAGACGTTTCCTCCTTCGCACCGTGAATTTTTTTGAGCTTGCCATCTGAAGCGCAGCCTTTAAGGTGGCGGCGCTCGATTTCGATATAAACATTCGAGGTGGTGGAGAAAAGCAGAGCGGCGGCGTGCACATCCTGTTATCTCGGGATCGGAATTAGCCCGAGAGCCGGCGGCGACATTCCTGAACGAGTCCAGTCCCGCGAGACGACGCGCCTCCAAAGTGCGAAGCCTCGAGGTTAAATGCCCGCTTTAAAAGGCGAGCTCGGATTCCGAGAGGCGAATTCATAGTTTTGTATTATATTGTATAGCTTAGAGCTGCCACGGGAATGGACGACTTATATGTAGGAGTAGAGGCTGGCCAGTTTAGGTGATTAACTTCTCGTTGCATTTTAAGAGATATCTGTGCTTGATTTTAATTCTAGTTCAGGGAAACACTGACGGCGATAATGCTAACGGTATAATAAAACAGCCGTCATTACATAATCTCTGCTCTTATCCTGCCTGTGATTTTCAACTATCGCGACTCTGACTACGCGGCGTTATCTCTTTCCGGCGCACGAAAGTTTCGTTCAATTTCAAATTTTTACACCGGCTTTCTGAACAAAACTTATAAAAGTTACAATGCACAGTTCGGCAGCTGGTGTTGTCAAAAACCTTCATTAATTTGTACTTCGATAACCAGTCGAAAACATGAGCAGCAACGCGTATCGGTCAAAAAATTTGAGGAAATTAAGCAGGTCAATGGACTACGCGAACGCCGATAAAAAGACCGAGTCTTGAAAAGCGGGCTTGTTGCCTTGCAAGTATATCCAGCGTGAAACTTGTGCGAAAGGAGGCTCGTCGAGCACAAATAAAAGCAGCGCATGATATTAGCAATAAATGATGAACCCTCTCCCGTACGCTTAAACCTCCATTATCCAAATAAAGCTCGCTTTCACCATCGGATGATCTCTCTCATTACCCGAGCGACTAAAAAGCAGTCCATCTCCCTTTTAAATCCCGCAGACTGGGGAGAAAGAAGGGAATCCTGAAAATGGAAAAGCTCCCGAGAGCCAACCCGCGGCAAAGTGGATACACTTTGGCTTTGAAAAAAAAGGAGAACTCGCCTCGCAGTCGGACATCGGAAGCCCCCCCCTCTCTCTCTTGCTCGACTTTTTATCGGGCGAGCGCGCGCATTGACGCACGCGATCGCTCGCAAAACTCGAATTCCGCTCTCCTTTTCTCGCCCCCTCGCCTCCTCTTTATTCGCTCGGCGATCGCTGCCTTTTTTCTCTCCTCGGCTCGACGCACCGCCACAGTATCGCCGCGGGACGCTTAAAAGAACGGACTGTGCACACCCATTGTTTCGCTCGCTTGTGCTCTCTGTGTGATGGCTTGCTGCTCTTAGTGTACGCGTGCACCGATGTCGGATGGTCAACTGTAGAAAGAAGCTCAGCACGCATCGGGTAAACAGACGACGAGATTATGCAGATCCGTGGGGGAGAGAAGGAGTAAAATAGAGAACTTAGCCTTTGCTGGCCTCAAGTTCTTATCTCCCGGTGGATTGAATCGCCCCTCTGAAAAGGGAACCTGCCGCGAAATCAATTACAAAAATCATAAATATATCGGAGCGGCGACGTATAATTTCCGCAACGACAGGCCTTAATCGGCGAGATTAATCGAGCGAGGATGAGGCGGCGCGCCACCTTGAGAAAGAGAGAGAGACACGTGTGCGTTGTCGAAAAGATGCTCGTGAAAAAGGAGAAGAGGAAGGTCGACCGGATCGCTGCCGCGCGATATGGCATTAAAAATTCGCGCGGGAAGAGAGGACGAAAAGCTTCCTGCGCAAAATATCGACGCGACGATATTTTGCGCCTCCGAGTTTCGTCGTTGAGAACGATTCTATATACATTCTATGGTTTTTAATGCTGCCCGTTTTACCGTAAAAATCGTAAAGCTTGTGGTACGACGCTTTAAATATGTACAATTTTTTCAGCCGATTCTACATTTGAGAAGTCGTAAATTGGCTCGTAAATTGACTCGTAAATTGGGAAATTATTACGAGCCTCAATATCGCCTGAATAATGAGAAGGAAACTCTTGATAGAAGAGATCCCAAAAGCTGCGTGGGCGGTTTCATGTGTGCCTTAATGGCTTCCTTCCGCGAAAGACAGACGCGACTGTGTCGAGTATAGAAGCTGCGCACTGTAGGCTTCCGTTTGCGCGCGTGATTTTATGACTTTTTCAATAATTATACAGAGTCGCTTAATTGAAACTCCTCGACGGAAACGAACTCTCGGAACTATTATCGCAGCGGCGATTCATATCTCTCCAAATATATATTTTCGAAGCCGCAAACGCGCCGGAAAGCTTATTCAAACAAATTTCCCTCCGTATACCGCGGTTTCCTTGCTTATGCGAGATACCTGAGAGTTGGGAATCCGCGGCTGGCTATCGATGAATCTGTCATTTCCGATAGAAAATTACGAGCACCGAGTCATGCCGCGCTTCTGTGCCTTCTTTCTTTGTCTCTCTCTCTCAGCAGTGCCCGCATAATGCGAGATAACGAGCGGCTTTCGTCATTACTGGGCTCCTCGAATTCGAAAAGTGCCTCCGTCCAGATGCAAACACGTCTCGAGCGTTTCTCTCGCTTCGTTTCAAGTCGGCGTGATTATTTTCAATTGCTCTGCAAGAGAAATTACTTTTACATTACACGGATCTTTTACAAAGATTAAACAAGTTCGATTAATCTCTTGGAGGTTGCTTAAAAAATACATAAATTTACAAAACGAAATATATCGAAACTATCCGAAGCGCGTTCGGCAGCAGACTATTTCGCGGAGGCCCGCGAATGCAAATAGATGAGGGAATAAAAAATGTGAAGCCCTCGGCGAAAAGCGCATATATAAGGTACCGTATCGCTTACAGTTACACGCTATCGCCCTCCTTAAATGGATAGCCCGGCAGTATTTGTGTATACACATCGAGTTCGCGTATCGCTTATTTTATCACGAATGCTCATTGATCGCATCCCTCTCTCTCTCTCTCTCTCTGCCTGCCGCGGCAGTGCAGTCGCATATGATTTTCCGAGCGAATCCATAATGGCGATTACGTGCGCTTCGAATCGAGAATACCAAATTGCCGCTCGCACGAATCTGTTATGTGCGGCTGGCAGCCCGACTGACGCATTGTCTCGCATGCATGTATACAGCTGTTTATCGTTATTTTCGTTTAATCGAATTGCTTAGAGGGATAATTCGAAAAGTCGAGGCTAAGCTACAAGGAATGTATGTATACACGATATTTCTAAGGTAATTATGCAATTACGCGTAATGAGTATAAATTCGTGAGGAAAGATGGAAAGAAAAGCGTTGACTGCGATGTTAGTTAGTCCAACGGAGAGTGACGAAATAACAGAGAGTCCAGGGCTGTGCAACGCGTTACGTCAGTGTCATCAGGCCCCGAGATTTTCGGCCACACACGCCGACACAGCCAAGAGAAGACCTAATCTGGCTTCGGCTTGACGTCAGAGTTGTCAAAATACACACGATAACTTACCTCGACGATAAGCCACGCTTTTTTCCCCGACTCCTCGCGGCTGCAGTAGTGGGCTTTGTGTTTCTCGAGATATACACATATACATTCCCCTGGCGCCTATTGCCGATAGCGGTGAAATTCTTGCTGGCGAGAGAAGGAGATAAGCGTGTTGGCTTGAAAAAATATTTTCGCCGGCCACTTGTTTATTAGTTTGCTTATCGCGGAGTTGCGTCGACGCGAGAGCAATTCAAGTGCATTCGAGAATTCCGAATTTACAAACGCTCAACTATGTGGTCTAACGAGGACTTTGTCCCGGTCACCGCTGGCACTGATTCATAATTCACAGAAAGCCGCGAATGCATTCTGTACAGTCGTTTGAAAGCCTTTCTGCTCTCCCGCTCTATATGCTTTTCGTCATTGCACGAGAGCCGTGATGATATTATTCGCTCGTTGAACGATGTGTTCCAGACGCGTCGCCGCGCGGCCCTTTAGCAATTTGCGACTTCCGCGCAGTGGCCAAGCGAGGCTGTTAACCCGGCAAATCGTTCCGGACGACTCGGCTACGTTGCGCAATGCGGCATTCTTGCAATGCGATTATTCTTGTAAATTCGAATTAGACCTGTAACGAAAGGTGCCCCCTTGCTTTTCCAGACGTCAAGCAACAAGGAGGCGTCGGCGCGCATCTCCCGCGACGCCAAGGAGCACCAGCAGCGTCGACTGAAGGATGCCGGCGGCACGTACTCGGCGGTGAGCGCGTTCCGCCAGTGGAGGCGCAACAACAATGCCGCCTCCTCGGGCCAGCGCTCGGCGAGCGCGGGCGCAGCGGCAGCGCCGAAGCTCAACGTCGCGATGAGCACCACCACCGCGAGCACCACGACGACGGCCAGCTGGCCGCCGAGCGACCGGGCCACGCTGCACAAGTTCGAGCAGTTCCCGGTGCTGCTGTCCGGAGTCGCCAGGCCCCAGGAGGACCACTCTCTCAAGTTCCTTGCGATTGTAAGTGCAGACGCTTTTTCTCTCTTGCTTTTCGAACTATACCTTTTTTCTTTAGCTTTGTATCGGTACCGTTTCCTCGACTTTTCACGTCATTGTCGTTTAATCAATTAATTG
>JAWWEM010036449.1:0-14805 GCA_035582935.1 Ormyrus thymus | reverse complement strand
CAGGATAGTGCGAGTTTGTCCTTCGATTACGATAGACTATACTAATTTTTAATCAGGTATTTCTCTCCGTGTATATATCAATGAATAAGTCAATGTTTATCCAAAATCACAGAGGCAAATGGTATAATCGATTACCGATCGCTTTGATTTCGGCAACGCCAAAGGACCCCTTCGCGCCAGAAACGACTGTTGCCGAATTTCCCGTTCCAATTGAGATCCTTTCGCATTCATGCAAATGTCATTGAGTAATACGCCTCCGGCACGCGCTGCGCAATCGAGGGCGCCAACCTAACGCCTAATCAGTGTCGCGGAACTCCTGTATAACGCGCGAAAAGAATCGCAACTGTTAATGCGCATATTCTGGTAAAGTTCGCTCGAGAAAATGAATTCAATCATAGTTTTCATCGCCTAATCTGGCATGGTAAAAAATTACCAGGTTAATATTTTTACATGAGAAATATGCTTAATTTTTTTTAAAGAATCTTGTGATTAATTTTTTCTTTTTAAATACTTTAATTTAAACACGTTTATAAAAATTCATCATTAAAAAAATGCTTAGAAAATTGGACTAAAGTGATTTTAATATTGTTTCTAAGATTTATTCATGTATAAACGTAAGTCCTGGATAAAAAATATTAAAATACTAGTTTAAAATGATGCAATCAATTAATAATCATTTTCAGGAATTTGAAACGATCCGGTTAAAGCCATCTAATTTCCAATTAAAGAACGAAAGCCCGTCCGAACTCAAAATGAAAATTACAATAAATGCGTCCCGCAATTTTCCATAATTTATCACTCCTAATACTTCGCCGGCTGAGAAGCAGAAAACCGCTCTTCGCCCGTTGCATCAGAGAGCGAAGGCGTTCGCCCGCAAATCGTCAAACGCAATTTTCCCTTAATTTTTAGCGCGAAAAATTTCCCAATCGAAAACGCGGCGCCTCAGTGCCGCATTATGGCATCGACATCGCAACCGGCGCAGTGGGACAGAGGCTCGAGGCTCTCCGATCCTTAAACAGGAAGCGGTTAGATGCAATTTGTTCGCGCGGTTATTATCCAACAATGGGGGGGGGGGGCACCGTCGCTCCACTGTTGCCGGTAAATAGGCGGCGGCGCTCGCCGAAACTGTTACGCGATGCCGGAATTTCGATTTGCCGCCGATAACCGAATGGACCTCCTGGAAAAAAGCGTGCGATGCTCACCTAAAGATGCCTTTTTACTTTTAACGATACGCCGCGAAGCCGATGTTGCAACATTTATGTACCCCATAACGTTCAGTGAACTCGGAGTTTGAAGAAATGTAACTTGAGGTAAATATAAATGTATAGGGAATAAAGTGCTCCGTGAGAACAGCGAGTATAACGTACACTTTACGCTTCGGATTTGAGAAATCAGACATTTCCTTGTCAGTTAAATCAAGGAATCCTCGTGAAACGGAGTTTTTTTTTTCTTTAAGGTACGGCATTACGAGATTTTCGTAGAAAACTTTTAGTGGATATAAAAGAAGTAATTTGAACTCGGAAGAGGTACAGGTAAAGGGAATGATGCTTGATGCTGCATTACCTTTTAGTAAAAGCTTCACATTTTCCTCTTCGTAATGTTCAGGTAGCGATTTTTAGTTGCTACTTAAATTTTTTATAGTCAAAAAATAAAGTTACTAATTAACTAGTTTTTAATCATGCTAAATCACAAAATCGACATAAAAACTGCTGCTAGTTCATTGGCACTTAGTTTCCTCCAAGTTAATTTATTCTTCCATTACATTAATTATTTAAAATTAAAAAGGAAAAATTAATTATTAGTAATTAGCAATAATTACTTATTATCAAAATTATTTATTATGAGCATTATGAAAAATGTGTGACATATAGGAAGGAATCGAGCACACCTCGAGTATCAACTGAGGCCAGTGTGCACCTTCACGAAATAAGAAATGATTCAAAGAAATGATAGCAGCAGATAGCACTTTTTAAAAGTGCGTTTTCTAAAAAGCTGTTATTGAACTTTTGTTACAAAAGCCTTTTTCGCATTTATACTCTAATTAAAATAATTTTCTGCAAATTATTCAAAACAAAGCGAGTAATTGAATTAATTATACATTAATTAAATGTTCATTAAAAACTTAAATATGCTGCTTTAACGAGTTTTGGTAAACGCGCTGATTACAATCGCAAGAACTATTTAAAACAAAATCGAAATATAAATCAGTAGCTTCATTATATTGTCAATAATTACGTTTTACGTATGATGCATACCGTAAATATTTGTTAAATTGAAAAACTTTGTAAAGTAAGAACAGATGGCTTAAAATTGCGAAAATTATCGAAATTCAAAGTCGATGCAACATAAACGTAAAATATTTTTCTAAAATGAATATATCTCGTTTATTAATTCTAATATATGCATAAGCTAATATTCGAATGATGCGCATTGCTCACTGCTTACTACGTAATTCGATTTACAGTGCCTGAATCTACTTTCCGCATTTTACATGTACTTTAAATTAAACGGCATGCTTATCCTGTATATAGACATTTTACATCGCGCATCGATAAATCTCGGGCGTTGCAAAAGCTCATAAGATCGCAGATTACGAGCATTTTGGGGCAACAAGAATCTCGTGCTGTTTTCAATTGAGTTATTCAATGACAGCGAAAAGCTAAGAGGAGGAAAGATACGCAAAAAATTTGAGATAAGAAAATCTAACGAGCGCGTGAACTTACAATGTTTGTAATATAGGTAAGAGAGGCAGGTACACAGTTGTGATTGCTTTGCAGCATCTGCGACGTATTAACTTACTTGGTTACAGCTTTATATCCTCGAATGATTTATTCAACACTAATTTCGATAATAAGTACAGTGTGACATAGATAATTTTATTTTTTGTTTAGGAAATATTAACTCATTCGGAGAATGTTGTAAATTCTCTGTTTTAGGTTTTATATTATTTCCAAAAGTTCTTTTCTTAGAAATGGAAGTATTAAACAAGTATTGCTTTTTAATTTATATTGTTGAATTATAAGTTCAAAAATATTTCGCATCTTCAAGTGGATAATCCCGTGTAGAACGTAAAAAATTGGCCAATTTTTAAGAATTTTTTTGGACGATAAGGAACAAAATAAATATATCTAAAATTTTATAATCTTTTTATATATGTTTTGACTTAATTTAACAATTTTTTTTATTTGAAAATAAAAAATAACAGTTACATTGAAAAGTCTTGAGTAAGTCGTGAAGCAATGTTTGACACGGTGTACACTGTAGCGCCATCAATAATAAGCTACCACAGTCAGGGAAGAAAAACTGGTTAATTTAGTCCTGTGGCCAATTAATGAAACTCCGTTTGAAGAAAAAAAAAAAAAATTGTGAAAATGGTAGGTGTAAAACCTTTTTTTTGAAAAAAAGTGCCCTCTTTTTTTATATTAAAAACATGTTTATTTTCTAAATATTAATGTTATATGAGGTTTATCCCGGAGTAATTAGTATTATTAAAATGTGTGTTAAATTTGAAGTCAATCGGTTGAATACTCTTTGAGTAGTCGTGTACATCGATTTTAAACTTTGCGAAAAAAAAGTTTCGAGAGAAACGCATTTGAAGTTTCGCTACGTCCGCATAGTCGCGTGAAAGTGCATTTCGAACGTAGGCTCTCATCAAAATAGTTTTGACTTTTAGCCCAAACAGAAAAGTGTATTGCTTTTTACAGATGTCAAAGTAACTTTTAAGACAATAAAAAAAAAATAGATTTTTTTAAGCTTCTACACGGAATTCCCCCCTTAATTACTGTAGTTTCCGCAATAACTTACTCTATATGCAATGATACGTTTTAAAAAATTCTTATTTTTAAAAAATCAACAAATCATTCTTCATAAAATTTTAATCTATATCTGTCATGCCTTTCTATTTTTTTATGTGAAAATGATACAGAAAGCAAATGACTTAAGTTTACATGATTACATCGTAGAAGTTTTTCGCACAGATATTTTACAAGTATTTAATGTGAAAATTAATCCTTTTGCAACATATACTTTGTTCACTTAAAGCAATCATATTCAAGTCACTCCGCAAGAGCGACTAATTTCCCTCGCAGCGCTAACAACTGTTGCCGGGTCGAAGCGAAGCCCGCCTAAAACTCCGCTGTGTACACTCGCGGAAATTCCCAGTGAAATTCTCGCCTCGAAGAAAACAATAAACACCGCGCCAGCCGTTTTCTCGAGCATTTCTAGATCGTCCTGCGAGCGGTCGTCGTGCCAACGGACGGGAGAAAGTTTCCACTTATTATCTCCCTCTTCCTCGCTCGAGTTTTGTCGCCTGTGTAGCTCGTTCGAGAACGGACGTTGCTCACCGTCATCCTACCCTGGATAACGATCTCCCTGGTTTCGCGGATTTTACGAATGCGTTATTCAGCGACGGGACGACTCCGTGGCGAAACGCGGGAGTCTCGAGCGCGCGGCGACGATTAAATGGAGTAGCGATGAGAAATCCCGCGCGGATGATTCGCGGGGTCGACGACTTGGATCTTCCACTTTTTTCGACGGAGCAGCTACAGTGCGACGGCCGCACTAAAGACGTCCTGACCCCGATTATAGAGCGTCTGGAATCTTGTTCTACTTTACTGGAGATTGGAAGCTAAGAAACTGAGGTTTTCAGCGCGCAGTTTTCGAACAAGTGGATTCTGTTGTTATTTTCGTCTGGATTATCGTTGCTGTGAAGTAAAAATACTTATTTAAAATATCGAATTCACAGATAGTTAGGGATAGAGATCAAAATCGAAAAATTTGTATAAAATTTGAGTACATTTTTGATTATTTTATGAAAAAATAAAATAAGACAAAATATATTAATAAATTTTATAATATGCAGCTCAATATTCAACGAGATTAACTAAAACTAATAAACGTTAAAAATATACTTTGACTTAAAGGTCTACAAGTATAAAATTACTTTAAAGATGAGAAACGTTTCCATTCAATATAATGTCAAAATAATTACGTAAGCTTATTGCTTTTCAACTAATGAGTTAGTTCGACATATTCATTATTATTTAAATAATTTTTTGCATAAGGAGAGATGCCTAAAAAGAGTTTTTTTGCCAAAAAGTTCTGTTATGATTAAATTAAAATATAAATATAATTAAATTTAGAATTTTATAGTTAAGAAAAATGATCTTTTAAAGGTAAAGTCGAAATTTTTAGTTTTTAGACATTTGAGTCTTTAAAGATCAAATTTGATTAGTTGGGTCAAAATATTTTTAAGAAATGAAATTTCAGTTCAACTTTGCCCTCAAATGATCTTCTTTTCAAATACTAAGATTTACGTTAATGAAAAGTATTGTAACTTTATTGTTAACCGCTCTCCAAAGATTCAACTTTTCAAAGGCACGACTTAAAAAATACCTTGCCAAAATACAAGCATCAAATAAATCGTTCCTTCGAAGCACGCATACTCGCGAGCAGAATAGATAACAGTAGGGCTGCGCGCGCCATGCGATTCGTGCTTCGTAAGTCAGCGGGGGAATAACTAGTTTTAGCCGCGGCATATTCGAATGCGCTAGCAGCCGCTTCTGGCCTCATAGCGACTGAAAAGCAAGAAGAGTGGAGGGCCTCTGCCCCCCCAGTACGTATACTTATAGAGGTGAGCGCGTTACGGACCGATCCAGTCTCACGTCTCCAGCGCGACGATCCGATTGCAAAAGTGTCTTGCAAATCGAACCCGCTTGGTTTATTTTGATTGCTGTTTTTTTTCATTTCTTCTCGCACCTTGCTTGAGTGAATAAGAGCGTTATTGTGAATTGAAAAAAGGAAATCACATGATATTTTGGCAGTGATAACCGGCAATTATTGGTCGATTTTAACTAAAGTGCATTGAATAAAAATTTCACATGTTCCTCGAAAAGTGAATGAGTATCATTTGCTTTTTTTTGTAAAAGGAACTGATAACTAATTAAGTGCACTGAAACGATACAGGTACGTCACTTGTTGATTTATTATTTCAAAGATAAGTTTAAAAAAATGCCAAAGAAGGTATGGAGTATAGTTTATTGCCGGTGTGAGGAATAAATCCACTGTCACAAATCTAGCATGACGTATCTTCATTTCATTCTGATTTAAGTCTTTAAAATCTAGTTTGATCAAAAGTCTTATGAAGTTACGTTATTTAATTAGTTAAACTTACGTTTATTTGTTACTGCATAAAACTGTATACTACTTTATAACTAATCTAAAGAGAAAAGTGGAACAATTTTTAACCGTGAATTTTAAGCGTCACTTTTAACTTTTAATAAAAATAAAAGTGAAATTAGTGAATTAATAAAAAATATTTTTGTACTTTGAACCGTTATAATTCATTAAATAATCGTTATGTTTTTATTAATAATTCATTTATTTACTTATCTTCAGTATCTAAAATAATCATTTTAAAAGACTTTATTAAATTACAATTTTAAATTAGTCTTTTTTTTAGTCATCTGTTTTTCTAGGCTACCAATTTTAATATACTTTCTTTACATGTGATTAAATTATCTCAGCGTTAAAATTACTATAATGGTTTAAGAAATATAAGTACAAGTGACAGAACCAAAGACCAGATAAAATCAAATGCAATTTTTTTACTGATATCCTGATTATCTGATTTTTACAATGATTTTCATAATAATTTAAAAAATACCATATTTATGTCACTGACAGGTCTATTTTAATCGCAATTATAAGTATTTTATAATTTTCCGTTATGTTATCGTAGACAATTAAATTTAAGTTCAACATGAATATTCCAAAAATAAATTAAAATATGTTAATATCAAGATTTTTAAAACAAATTGTCAGCTTATGTTATTTATCTAATCAAATGATTAACTTCTTCTTTGATTCAATAATTTTAATAAGTAAATACAATACTTAATTACAATTCCTACAAACATACTTTGTCGCACATCTGACGTGTTAATCTTAAAATAGATAAGGAAAAAAATGAAATAGTACAGTAAAAAATGTATTGGAATGTATTTATATTAAAACATTTTAATGAATCATTTTGGTAAGAAATGTGCCTTGTCAAATTTCTAATGTTTTATTTTGCATTTTATTTTTACTTCTTCTTAATGTTCTGCAAGCACAAAATAAAACTCTGACCTTCCTGGCAATTAAGTTCAATAATTCTAATAGATCTTCAATGCAATGTACAAAACATTGGAAAACATTTTTTAGTATTTATAATAAAAAATTAAAAAGATCAATATTCATTTTAAGATGAATTAATAGTAATGAAGAACAAAAAATTATAAGCGAATAATTACAAAGTATTTCCTAATTACTTAACTTACTTAACCGAAAAATTGTGCTTTTTATTTTGTACTAATTTCTTTTCAATTTCAAAAAGACACTAAAATTGTAGAAAGTATCGCGATTTTACAAGCGCAGAGAAGAAAGTAAAATTTGTTCACTGACTTACTTTCAGAGGTGATAGAAGAAATAATAAACGAGGATAGGAATAATAAAAATATCAATGAAACATTTGCCTAGAATGATAATAAAATAATTATTTGATCAAACATTTGCAGCAGGTGGGCGCAAAATGGAGCAAGGCGGTGGTATATCGATAATATCTTCGCCGAGTGTGATGGATAATAACGTCGGGAAAGTTAAAAGCAACGGCTTAACTATCACTGCCAACAGATTCATGAACGTGAAAGAGAAGCTGCGAGCAACGTGTAAGTAATGATTGCGTAAATATTTATTATATTTTCTTATTGATCCGTTGCCGCAAATCAGGCCTGTTGACACCAATTAGCAATGAATTCACGACAATGCATCTATTACTAAAGTTACTACAATAATAAAATTTCTTTTTATTTTACTTGAAAATTAGGTTTTGGTTTGTATATTAGCTGAAACTAAGAAAGATACCATATAATTGAATGGACGAATTATTTAATTAGTATTATTCATTGAATAAAAGTATTGTTTTAATTAGTTCAATTAAATTTTATAATCACCTTTTAAAGAATAATATTAAGTTTTCGAGTTTCATCATACAAGACAAAAATTCATAGTTGAATTTGGAAAATATCCTGTAGTAGGTCAGTTAGAAATTTATTCCGACCGCAGCGTTTTCCCAGTCTTTCCGCCGTTCCAATTGTTTCACTGGAACAAGAAAGTGTGCAGACTTGGCCAACGACTCTGCGAACCTTCTCTCCGCTTTACTTATTATTCGAAATTACGATCCGGCGAGCTGCTGGATGCTAAAAAGCGTAACTATTCTCCTCGCGCGTTTAATGAGATTAGTGCTCGGGCAATTAGAGGGTGGTCGAGCATCGGTACTGTCGCTCTTGTGAGAAATCGAGCGGAAAATGACGGGGGCCCTGCGGTTTACTGCTGTAAGCCTTGTTTGCAGTAATTGAAAAAAGCTTTAATTTCAATTCAATTTAAAAGGCAACTGTTTACATTTATTTTAAAAAACCAAGTAGATTAAGGCATTGAAAAGGGCTCGCAATATATTTCAAGCATAATTGTAATCTTCTTGCCAAATAGTCTTTTAATTCTTTTATTTGATTGAAATTTCTTAAGTATTACTTAATAGCATTAATAGTATCGGAAAGATTATTACAAATTCTTTTCCTTTGATTAAATTACTCTTGAAAATTATATGTTTTATATATGATATTTATAATGGATAGCAATAAATCAATGCCAATAAGTCTAAGAATTCGAATCTTTAAAAAGAAACTCTTTACTAACATTGCTTTCGAAGAAAATATTTAATTTTGCAGTTTATTTAAAGAAATGTAAAAGTGAGGTCATCGTTCGTCGCCCTTGCATTCATAAGTATATTGAAAAGATTTTAAGAGAAGCATTTTAATTCATCATTATGTTATTTAATTTCAAGTCGTGCATTTAAACGTTTTCTAAATGAAAATAATTTAAATGGCTAATAGTGAGTAACCATAAACTTGATCGTTTATTTTAAAACAAAAGGCACATAAGGCACTGTCGGATACAGTGGCCATTGCGAAGTATTGAGAAGCAGTTAATGCTGGCATCCGTTCATTGCGTAAGAACTGTTTTTCGCTTCTTCTTTAAAAACAGTAGTTTAATGTGTCATCCGAAATGACTAGTGTAACATACGATTTCTTTTAAATCAAAAATTTATTTTCATTTTTTTTAATTGCTCGCATTGTACCGTATTGTGTGTCCGTTGTTTTCAGTAGTTCCATTGTCAAGGTGAATGTTTCAAAACCTCTGTTGACTTTAAAATTGTTTTAATTTTCTTATGCACGTCAGTGAATTTGTTTTAAGAAACTAATAATTAAAAATATGACAACTTAACTAGTGATTCGTATACTTAATTCAACTATATTTTTTAAATTAGTTATGCGATAATGAATAAAAACATTGCCTTTACAATTATTCTTTATTTCGACTGGTGATAATGTTAACGTCACGTTAAATTGCCTTGAAGATGATTACTGAGTGATCGAAGTATTTAAGAAATAAACATTTTGACAGCAGCTGCCAGCAGCAGCTTATCAATTTTTCATTAATATCGTAGCTGTCAGCAGAATCAAATTACAGCCTTTATTCTTTATTTCAGTAAATATCAAAAATTTTCTTTAATTAAAATGAATAATTTTATAAATTACTTTCATTGAAAGTTGGTTAAAAAAAGAAATCTCCGTATCGTCGAAATTAAAGATAAACAATATTTTTGCTTTTATTACGACAAGATTTAATAAAGTAACCCAGAGACTTCTTTCTTCGATTAAAGAAAGAAAATTTAAATCGTTGAAGTCACAATAAATATTTGGCTTTTAATCGTACAATAAACGATCATTTTCAGCGATCGCAAATCATAGGCCCGGAAATAAGCGGAGCGACGCGCGAAAACCTTCCCATCACAATTGAGACGGGCAATTCTGTCATGGTTTCTAAGTCTTCCGCGCAAGACACATTGCCAGCGGCTCGGAGGGCATTCACCGTTCCCGCGAACTTGACCTACTGTCACACTTGTATGTACGCCGCGCGCATACATGCTGCGGCTAGCTCTTTCTCCGATATACGTAAACCTTGTTCTGCGGTGAACGCGTGTGGGTCTGTTGCGGCTGTGTTTGCGCCGACTGCTCTCCCGAGCCTTTCTTCCTTTGAATCAGGTTGATGCATTTCAAATTGTGCTTGTATATGAGGTTAATATGAAGTCTTGAAGTTTATTGGCGTACTCATATTAGACGAGGTAACTTTCACAAGTGACTAGGCCGATTTGGAATACGTAGTGTGGTTTTAAGCAGTAAATTAATAAATAAATTATACAAATATATATTGCATTTTTGATAAAATAAGCCAAATTCGAACTCTTGACTCTTTCAATGTAAAAAAATAGAAATTTTATGAATTTTGCTTTGTCGCAACCTGTAAATTTTACAACTTGCAGGTCGGAAAATTACTAATTTTATGCCGGGAAAATTTTTCAATCAAAAATATAATTTCATATGAAATTCCCGTGCTATTTTAACACAGAAAAATGATTGTAAAAATTATTTCATTACCGCGATACTTGAGATGCGCTTTCATTAAACAGCCCGCTTAAAATACAAAACATAAATATTTATATTCACTGCAAAAGTATTGCACCAATCGAATTTAATTATCATGAACCTTATACATCAGGATCCATAAAACTTCAAATAAATCACGCGCGCTCGCAGGATGCAATACCCTTCATAAAAAAATTCTCATAACAATGCGATGCGTCTTTATTTCAACGCGCAGCGTGACAAATTCCGCCTGCAGCGGCAGATAGGTGCGGAGGAAAAAGGCGAAAGGGAACGCGCGCATAAAGTATCGTCAGGATGTCTCGCAGCGGCGTCTTATCGACCAAAAGGGAAAGGTGTAATATCACGTGCGTTATATTGTGCAATACGCGCAAGAAATCAGAGCGTTGGCCGCAGGCGCAATAATTCAGCTTTTTTCTTCTCCTTTTGGTCGAGAGCTTAAGCTTTTGGAGGGCAATAATTGCTTACTCTCGCAAACTTAATAAATTACTAACGCCGTTATTCCATTTAATATAATCCCGAGCTAACACAAAACAATAACAAAGAATAAAAATAATATAAAAAGAAAACTTTATAAGATCTCAATGAGAAATCAGTATTAGAAGATCATTTGC
The DNA here is from genome assembly GCA_035582935.1 of Ormyrus thymus. Classification (NCBI taxonomy): domain Eukaryota; kingdom Metazoa; phylum Arthropoda; class Insecta; order Hymenoptera; family Ormyridae; genus Ormyrus; species Ormyrus thymus. The sequence continues at coordinate 3,650 of JAWWEM010036449.1, read as the reverse complement.
TGCACGCAAAGAGTGTAAGTTAACTAATTATTAAAAAATAGTACACAACTACATTATTCATATTACTTTTTGGTACCTAGTGGGAAGGGGGGGGGGGATAGTTTCAATTTGTCCTACCTGCATAAAGTGGGGTTAACCCATTCATGCGTTCAAGCCAAAGCGTGCTCGAAGCAAGTGTTTTTATGAAGATCAGCTAGGATGCTTTACACGATATATAATACTAGCATAAACACGACAATTGAAGTCGCGCTCTGATAAGGGGAGCCTCACTATTCGGAATTCGTTGTAGCTTTAAGATATGCATTTAATATGAAAATGTGAACAAAATCACGTGCATTTAATCTAATAAGTTAAGATTCCGAATCTATATACGAACAACAACGCTTTTGGTGTAATTATGATTCGTCCCGGGTCTTTCTGCTGAACTCTTCAGTAAGATAATGCAGACATACTCGAGGATAGACCCCGCCATAGACGCTAGAAAAAATGTTTCTATTTATTTAATATTAATTTGTGCCACTTATTTATTTTGAACCGAACCCACCGACGACGTTGACTATTTCGAAAGAGGTACATCGAAAAATCGAGCAGATTTTTCAATAATTTTTTTCTCAATCGATAGATTTTTAGCTCGCGTTTCAAATAAGATGACGCGCAGCAGTTTTTGTTTTAGTGTGCATAAAATAATATTTTTACAAATTTTACACAGCTAAACAAAATGAATGAAAAAATACAAATGAGACTCAATATTTAAAAAATTTATTCACTCTATTTACTAAATAAAACTAATTCTATTACAATAAAATTATCATGAAATTAATTTAAATGAATCATTTAGTTTCCTCAGCGTTATTGTGTAATTCTTCAACTTCCAAATATGTAGTTAACCAGAAGGCTACGAATTCATCTACACTAGTCCATTTCCTATCCGCATTTTCCTTTAGGACCTTCTCAAGTAATGGTTTGTAAGACTCGTCAGAAGTTTCCAGAAGAGACTCACCGATAATATCGAACGTTTCTGATAATTTTTTTGACAACTCTTCTCCCTTTAGGCCCCTAAACTCCTCATATTCAATATCCTCATCATCATCATCATCTTTTTCATCGGAATCTTCTGAATCAGAGCTTTCTTCAGCAGCATCTTCTGATTCAGATTCTTCTTCACCAGCATTTTCTGACTCAGATTCTGTTTCCTCAGCATCTTCTGACTCAGAATTTTCTTCGCCAGCATCTTCTGACTCAGATTCTGTTTCCTCAGCATCTTCTGACTCAGAATTTTCTTCGCCAGCATCTTCTGACTCAGACTCTTCTTCACCAGCATTTTCTAAATCAGAATCTTCTTGATCAGCCTCATCCTCAAGTTCGTTGTTATCTTCTTCTTCTTCTTCAATGGGACCATCTTCAATAGCGTCTAGTTTATTAGAAGCAGGAACTGCAACTGCGTTATCTTCATTGTCTGGTTGTGCAAAGCGCCTGGATAATGTCAGTGCACCAGACGTTGGCGAGGAATGCAATGCAAGAACTGCAAAGCAAATTCTGGAAAAGAGAAGAATTTTGAAATACTTGAGTATGGATTGATTTACAAGTGTTCGAAAATAATACTTATAAATGTGGAGAAAGTCAATCAATTCTTTAAAAAAATTCATTTATAAATACTTCTTTATATACCGAAAGTTATTTAATATGCAAAAAGCTTAATAAAATTTAAAAACATTTGAAACGTCCAATACTAATAATTTAAGAGTACATTTTGTTTCACTTATGAATACAACTATTATGATGATTTCATTTTCATTAAAATGATTTTGTGAAAGTAAGAATTATTTTATTTAATCACTTGACTTGTAATTATAGAATAAATAATGTTTATATAGTAATCAATTTATGAATCAATTTATATATTAATGTATTTGGTGATTTTTGTTTTAGTAAACATTCAAATGTAATTAAAAATTAAACTATAGTAGAATCTTTGTAATAACACTTACAAGACTGCGCACTTAAACATGGTTCTACCGCTTTGAAGTCAGACAAAAGAATAACTAAAAAAAAATTTGTCAAAGGAGTATTTTTATATACTGGACCAACTACTCAGTTATCGTGTCTACACTGATAATATATCTGAAATGATTTGAATAATTAATTTAGTAGTTATAATTAAAAATATCTCGTGAAAATTCCTAACGCCAAGGTCGTATATCGTTGCGCAAAATTTTTGACCGGAAAGTATGCGTACGTATCGGTAGCAAAAATAATTATGATTTTGGTATCAAGGATGCAAATGATAAATATTTTGAAATTTTTAGATAAATGATATATTTTACTAACGATATTTTTGTAGAATAGTAAGTAATGAAAATCAAAATTAGTGACACGTATAAGTTACTTGTTTTATATTTGTTATGGAGAATATGTACAAACAGTATCTGTATTAAAAGGAATGTTGGAACCGCTTCACTTTCTTTAAATAGTATTTGAAACTTCTATAACTTAACTTTTTTGAGGCATACGAGTATTCTGTTTTTATATTTTGGGGACTTCAATAGTCAATGATTGATAATGAAATTAGATAAAAAAACTTCTATTATTTGTACAGAAACACAGATTCAAGCGATCGTTTAATTTATAACATTTCTCAAAATATCTAATGACATTTTCAATTATCATAGTAGAATTTTATTTATAATTACTATAGTAATTGTTGAATTAAAACATGTTAAAATTTTTACTGATGTAAAATTATCGGTAGCGATAGGAATAATTAATTCGTACTATGCATTTGATCTTTTTCATAAAATCACTTCCTTCCGCTTAACAAACTTTTCTAGGTCAATATCTTAATAATGACTCTTTGTTAATAATATACTAAATTATCTTAGCGAGTAGTGCAATTTTTTAAAATTATATTTCAAATAATTAAAGAAAATAAGTTTTAGTAAATAAAAACAAGGTGATAACTACAAAGATATAATCTATGTCTTTATTGCAAAATCACAGAATTACAAAATTACTGTTTGTTTAAATGTTACTTTTCAAAAAAATGTCGATTAACTACGGGAAAAAATTGATGCGTTAATTAAAGCCAAAAGCTGATATTAAAAAAATTAATATATTCAGAAATTGCGAAATTGTTTTCTTGTTATTACCCAAGCGACTACATGCTTTACTTTTTACAACTTCCACTATAATATTTCGTCCATTTACTCGTATTAAAAATGGCAAAATGATGTAAAAGAATATGCAGTTTCACATTATTGTTGCTGTTTGTAATACTTTTTCGACGCAAGAAAATGCAACCGCTTTGCTCAACACGCAATCGCACGCTCCCATGCGAAATGAAGTAATGAGAATTTCAGCGGTTAATCGACATTCTTCTATGAATTTCGTAAACTTTCCTCTCCTTCGCACTTTATTTTCATTTTTTCTTTTTTTCTTTCGCTTTTGGTTTCTATTAAAAAAAAGTTGTAGCATTAAAACATTTACGATTTTCATAAAAAAAACTTTTTACTTAAAGAAACATTATAGATAAAAAAATATGTTGCATTTAAAAAAAATGTATGTACTTTAACCTATATAAGTATTCTATCAATCAGTTATATTACTTTTTAATTTCGATAAATGCGATTCTAAAAATTTAGGAGTTATGCTGG